>JAOVVB010000018.1:13596602-13618890 GCA_028570985.1 Heterobranchus longifilis | reverse complement strand
TTACCTACTCAAACCAAGAACAGGATGCACGTGTAAGTTATTACTTTATTTCATAATGTTTCATTAATGAACTTCGCTGAAAATAACACAGCTAACCACTTTATCATCTTTATAAACCCTGCATCATGTGTGCATCGTGTCTTTTGTGTGAATTATTAATGAGACTATTTTGCTTCCATATTTCACTGGGACTTGCTTAACGCTTTCTAAACCTTCTCGCAAGCTGAAACATTTACCGTTCATCAGAGAACATTTAGTACATGCAACTGAGAGAACGATGCACTCTTACATCTTATGTACTTAACTTTGTGAAATGTATAAACAACCCAGTTTGTGACCCAAAAAAGGGGTCTTAATTTAAATCAAATAATATTTGACAAAAGAATTCATGTCTGATCTTATGATTATGTGTTTTTGATCATGGTTGTTTTGTCAAGTGACATTTGCTAAAATTTCATTCTCCTGCATGCTTTTTGTGTAGTCAGGTATATAAGTTGTACATGCTCCAGGTATGCTTGCCTGGGTTTGGTTGGTTTGTTGGACTCTGACCTTGTATAGCTGGAACATCCTCATACTACTGACATCCTCTTAAATTATGAAATAAAATGTGTTTAGTGTCAGCGATGAGCGCACTGGCATTATTAGCCATGTTTGTTTCTTGTTACACAGCATGTACACAGAAAAACCTACAAGCACAAATCTGATGAACATGTATGCATCATTAATTATTGATTAATAAAGGTTTGGGATTATTTAATTGGCTTGTTGTGTTCTGTACTGAGCCGCTTTAAAAGTGGCAATTTAAAAATGGTTTCGATTTACTAGCACTTGTCAACTTGGCCTGTCGTTGCAACAGGGAAAGTATTTAGCTGTTAATTACCACTACAGTCTTGATCACCCAGGGTACTGGAATAAAACAACAATTTGCTGTCTGGCCTGAGTCTCACAGTGACTTTACAAGGCTCCCATACTGTAGAGCCTATAATACTGAACAGCAGAAAATCTTTGTTTACTCCCTGTGCTGTCTGGTCAAAGAATCTTTGTTATGGTACTATCAGTTCAAATGTGAGGTGATGGCTTATTTTACTTCTTAGATTAATAGAGTTGAAAGCCTACTGGAGTTTTAAGAATGTCAACAATCGCCTGCCCCATTATTATCCTTGAAGTGGAGAAAAAGCCGTGCCATCTACCATGTGAAATGCTTTTTAACAAACAATATAAATAATCCATGTGATGGCGGGCCTACAGCCAGCGCCTCGTACCATCTGCCAGACCCTCGCTTGACCAAGGAAAAGAGAACACGACAAGCATTCAGGACCGTGGCCAGCTCCACTACACACGCAGGAGGGGAGGAGTACCTTAACTTACCTTTGCTGGCTGTGAATTATTCTTTACCATCCTGGTGTCATCAGCGCTCTATGAGTGACCACCAGACCGGTGAGTGAGATGTTCTAGGTGCATAAATTCACAAACCCAGTCTTTATCTTTTCCACAGACAACGAATGCTCTGGAGATTCCCAGAGATGGGGCAAACAGCAGAAAAGGGGTCCTTGACAACGCTCGACCGCCTCCTTACCTTCCTTATCTTCGGCCTCTGGCAGCCCGGCCCATCAACTGAGCTTGACTGGCCGCTGCTATAACTGAAGGCCCAACTATCACTCCTGTTTCACCAGCTAATTCTACCCTTGCCTCATCAAGTGAATCACCTCTTCCTTTTCCTCACATTTTTTACTGTATTTTTTTAAATAAAAGAGCACTTTTCCCCCTATCTGGTTGTCCCTATGTCTGTATTCTTGCCTGTCACTTTACATACATGAAAAGTCAAACTGCTAGGCTGAACAGATCATCTTAAATAAAACAGCAAAAAAACAAATATTATTGTTAAATATTCAACAGTTAGTTAGCATTACACCACTGGGACATTTAACTGTATGTACCATTTTGCTTCACAGGGGTTCTAATCAGAGGCGTTTTTAGACCTGAAATTTTTCAGATTAGATCTGATTAAACCTGTTTAAAACCGTTTTGGCCTTTGCTATAATTACATAATTTTATTTGTCATATGACATGCCATGGATTTGGGCCTCTGTTTTTAAGGATATGTGTTGGTGGGACAAATAGCTGATAAGTAAACAAACAAACTACTCATAATCTGTGGATAATAACTGGTATTTGTAAAACTGTTGTATAAAAGCGTTATCACATTAAAGGTTGTGATATTATACTGAATATCAGCACTGCTATAATATCTTCTGTAGTCTCGTGTCTACGACTGCAACACAGTCGTGCTGATATTCAGTACTACCACCACATACCCTCTTTTGTGATATTGGTTATGTAAATTACGTTACATATTATGCTGTTTTTCCATGTGAAAGCCAAATATTTATCCTACATTTCTGTAACGATATAAAAGACAGCAATTGTTCCAGGAAAGCTTTTTAGTTAAGAAGTAATTTAATGAGGAGAACCTCATTGTGAATATACTCTAATTTGTTCACAAGTAAATCTTGACTTTCCAGGCACGGCGGCTGTGCGGTGTTGGCTGTGGATCAACCAGAGGTGTGGAAGGAAGTGTCTAAGGGCTGCTAGGGCAATGGAAGTAAATGGAGGCCTTAACCGTTCTGCTGGGACTTAATTAATTTGATTATCGACAGAAAAACATGGTTCCTGTTTGCCACATTTTGAATTCCTGAAAGCGCTAAAAGATGTTTCCATCAACATTTAACACCACTGACACTTGTTATTGCACACAATGCTGTGCTGCCAACACCAATTAAACAAGGTTTACTTTTTTTGTTCGCAGCCATGTAGTCATGGAAACTATAAAAGACTCATGGCAGAATAGAAAAACTCTGAATGGAAAATAATTGGAAAAACTCCAATGAAATGGCAAAACATTTTCTGCTCTAAGATAATGATGAGAATTGGGAATAACGGGAGCAATGACACAAAGTTGTCTTCATTTGGAGTCCCAAGCTCAGAATGAAAACAAAACTGAGACAAGTTCTACTGGCCAAAGCAAAAAGTTTCACACTAAAATTTAATTTGACAAACTTGGAGCGTTGATTATGGCACACAATTGGTGTGGCATTGTTTTGACAATCTTATGCAACATTACAGCATTTATTTCTGTCTATAGTTGCATTCGTTTTGGCGAATTTGAGACTCATTCCTCATGCTTCCAGATCTGTTCTTTTATAATTTGAGACTTGTCATCTTGGCAATATCATCCTTGAAAGACCATCAAAGAAGAAAAAAAATGCATTGATGTGAAAACCTGGTGATTCACCACATTCAGGTAGTAATGTTATTAACATTGCTGAGCCTAGACACTGACCAACAGAAGCAATCCCAGATCATAACACATAAGGATTGTACAGTGGGCACTATGTATGATGGGTGCATCGCTTCATGAGCCTCCCTTCTTACCTTGATACACTGAACTCATCACATTGCTCCAAAGTTCAATCTTTATGCTTCCTAGTAAACCCCAAACCTTTTTTTTCCTAATTAACCTCAACAACTTATGAAACTCAATTTCTTATGGCCACACAGCTGTTTAGTCCCAATACTTTGAGTTCTTGTCCCTTTGTGTGTGTAAAATTATCTTACAGTACTTTTACTTCATCAAGCATTTAAGTCATCTCCGATCATGGTCAGTTACGATTATTTTTTTCGGCCACACTTGTTCCACAAAGTTGACGGTTCAGCACTATCCCCCCAGGTTTAACCCAATTGCAGTAAATTCAGCAATCTTCTTATTTGTTTTCTTTGCTTGATTTAGGCCAACAATTTCCCCCTTCCATAACAAACTAACATCTTCCTGCATGTTGTTTAAGAAATGGGAGGCTAATCACAGTATCACTATCATCACTGTATCATAATAACTGCATTAATTTTCCAATAACAGGACCTTAAGTATTGGCTTATTTATGTGTAAATCTGAATGTTTTTATTGTACTCTATATTGGTTTAGGTATATGCCTTTCAGGACCAGACCATTGGCACGTGCCTGGTGCACATCTCCTGCTGTTCACTGGATGATTAGATTTTCTATTTTTATTTAATGATGTGACAGACTCCTGCCTGCGCAGAACATAGTCCTTGTAATAGTATGCTTGTTTCCCTTGATATGCAAAGCTTAGGTAGCAAATTGCCTTCACTGCTGTCTTCATTTTCTGGCCTTATTGTTGGTTTAAAAAAAAGGCATCAAAAACTAATGAAGTTTTTTCTTACCACCCCTCCCTTTATTGGCATGTTATGGTCTAATACAGACTGGACCATAACAGGTGTCCAAAGAAAATCCCATTAATCAATGGTGTTTTTTAATGGAACAAACACACACCACTACACTCCACTATACACACACACAAAAACAGAAACATACCATGGAAGGAGAGTCGTCCTTTCACAGTGTTCCTTCCCATCTTGTTCTCTGCCACACACTCATAACCTCCCGCATCCTCTTGTTGGAAACTGGGAATCTCCAGAACAACATTAGAGTTCTTCATTTTCACTTTGTTGGGAAAGGGAACTCCATTAGCCCTTCTCCATGTTATTTCAGGCACTGGACTGAGAAAAATACAACACCGGTCAATTCTAGCATTATTGGATTGCTATTTTCTGCAGCATGCATATAATATAGTGTATAACTTCCCACTGAGACTGAGTTTGCTCATATAATGCTTGATGAGATTGGAGAATAACCAATCACACCTAACACAGAGTCTCACCAGATTCTCCAGGCTTTTAGGTCCTGTCCATACTCATTACTGAACACAAACAGTAATTGTAATGGTGTCAAACCCATTCTTCATCTCGTGCCACAATCAGACTTTTGCCCGATCAAATCTGATGTGGTTGAATCTCGTCAGGATTTATTATATTAACCACCATTGACAAGGTGAGAAGCCTCATTGCTGAATAAACTAAATAAATAAATAAATAAATAAAAATAATACATTGTTGTTTTGCTCTGTGTGGAAGTTGGGCTCTGGCCAAAAAAAGTTTTACTATCCAATAGATCATTCAACTACCTTTAGATTCTGCTTTAATTCCAGAATAAAATGTGTTAGCCGATTCATGTGTGAAAATAACTCCTTGTGCTCCCAGAAACACTCTTCCACAATTTGACTCCAGCAATATGCGCATGGCATTTCTTACATGAAGTTGACGATATAGCACTACGCTTTCAGGCTTTAATAATGCAGTGGATGGTTCTTAATTCAATTCCAGCCATTTCAAATCTCCTCACTTGTTTTCTTCGCTTGATGCACGCCAATAGAAAAAACATTTTTGTTTTTTGGCTGGCCAGTGTCTATAATTCCATTTTAAGCATATGTAAGTTAGTTTTAGATTTGAATGTAAGATCTGACTGGTTTTAGTTTAAATGGTGCCTTTTTTCACAAGTAGAGACTGGCTAGGGACAAAATAATTCCATGAGCACCTTAACTAATGCCAGCAAGCAAGCATGGTTGGCTTGTTACATTAACATTAATCATCGTGGTCAGATTGACTGACCCCTACACACTGACTCAGTGGATGAATGATGTAACAAGATTACCTGCTGTGAAACATTTTCGTCTACCTCATAGGAAAACTAAGCATCTACACTAGTGTTCATTTTGTCAGCTTTTTTTTTTTTTTTAAAGTCCGGGATAAATGTCCCTGTTAGTTTTTATCATATTTAGTCAATCTTATCCTATTTTTGTTTAGTCAAATTTTAATCGACTAAAAGTTTGAACATTTTAGTTTAGTTTTAGTCAGACAAACCCAATGAAAACATTATATTTTGGCAATAAGATTATTATTAATAAACCCTACAGTCAATCTAGTCTAGCCATAACCAATTTTTTAAGGTTTTTCACAAATGAATTAACTTATCATTTTAAAATGTATCTTTCCATCTGATGTTTTCAGGTAAGTATATTTATTTTTAACTGTCAACAAAAAATGATAACTACAAAACAATAGGAGCAGTATGGACAGTGTTTTGAAACTTTATACTGTATTTTATACTGTATATATATACAGTATATATAGTATAAATTTACACACTTGGACTGTTGTAGGGATACTGTAGCTCCTATGGGTCACAATCATTTGCTAACCTATTAGATTAAGGTGTTTGGCAACGGTATAACCATAAAATAAAATAAAATACATCACAACATCTTTATGTTAACATGTGGTAACATAATTACCACAAAAAGATTGCAAAACTGAGTGATTTTTATGGTATGTCTTGATGCGTCTCTTCAGGTTTGTGGTATTTTTCCCAGCAATTGTGTTCCCATACTGTTTCCCCTCCAATATTACTACACATCAGCTTTATTTCTCCGGTTCAATATGAAGAACAACTAAATATGAAATGCGCGCACACACATCTATGAGACGCACACACAAACTCTCTGTGCATGGAGAGTTTGTGTGTGTGTTTGAGTAGTTAGTAGTATATATGTACTGTATGTGTGACAGTTTCATATATGTGTATACCAGTGTTTCATGTGTGTGTGCATGAGTGAAGTTTGATTTAAGCCCCTTACAGTGCCTCATAATAATGGGTCCAAATATCGGCTCTTCTTTTTCGCCCGACTAGTACTGCTGTGATGACGAAGAGTTGAGGATGACTGAGCTTGTAACATCCCGACACTACGCCTGATATGGCGTGTGCTGTGACCCGGGAAATACTGCTGCTCGTGCCATAATGAATGCACATCGTATCGCATAGCGGATTGTGAAAAAAATTATAAGTTGAGGAAAATAAAGACAGATATTTTATTAGTTTGTATTTTTTTAAACCACATTTTAGTCTCGTCTTTTTTCCGTCAACAATACTGCATGCTGATTTCGTCACTGTCGCTGTTGATTGATATCCGCGACGTCTTGTCATCGTCTCATCTTAGTCACAGGAAAAAAGGTCATCAATCAATATTTTTCATCATTATTTTCGATGATGAAATTAACACTAATCTACACCAGTGGTTCTCAACTTTATCACTGTCCTGCGTATTTTAGTGTTTTCATTGCTCTACCACACCCACTTGAATTAAAAAAAAATTGTTAATTGGAAAATCAGGCTCATGAAAATATCAAATTATTAGACATGATAGGAGTTGAGAAATCATTAAAATATGCAGGCCAGTGGCCCTCCAGGACCACAGCTACAATAAGAACCACTGATCTACGCTAAAGCTGGCTTTATTGTTTTACACCACAAACTGATAATCGCGCCTGTGAAACTACAACTCCTTTCCTAAATCCTTGTATTTTAAGCCCTGTATTTCAAGCCTTATAAATGTCCATTTAGGGCATTCAGGCATCTAAAGAGTTATAAGCCCTCAGTCTCCTTTTTAGTCAATTTTCCCTTGTTCATGTTTGCTATCCACATAGTAAACAAAGGCATAAATGTGAGGCTACACACTACAGTAATATAGGCAATGCAAAAAAATACCTAATGCTATTTCTCCTACTGTAGCTCTCTAATTCCTGATCATTAACACACACCAATATTATATTATATATATCATATAAATATCATAATGTTGCTAAATTAACCATTTTTGCCATGTTGGCCGGGAGTTTGTAACTTGAATGTTCGTAAGTTGGGTACTGTATATTTTGGCACATGCCGTATATACATTTATTGTTGCCCGCTGTAAGAACTTTTGCATAATTTGTTCATTTGTTAACTACATAACTAACATAACTCTGTCCTGTAACTCAAAAATGATTTGTAGCAATGCAGAGTGACGAGCATCACATCATATCATGCTTCTCTGTGGCATACATTTTAAAGACACTGTGGGAAGTTTTCTCTCATCTTGTGAAATATTTGATTTGTAACAGCTCAGTGTCATTGAGTTTATTAAATGATCATGAATTATGTTACTCTCTTATTATGGTTATGGTTAACTGATTATTTACGATTTTAATAAAATTATTTGTTCAAATATAATGTTAAACTGTTTATGTAAATGAAAAGTGCTCAGACAGGCGAGTCCTACCCATCAACTACATATGTCACCCAGTACAATACATAATTAGTAGAAAAAAACTTAATGTGCAATTAGCAAAGCTTAAACTGACGGCATTTACTAATTTAAGCAAAAGTTTGTTCTATTGAGAAAAAAATCTTTGTACGTCTAGTATTTTTTTTTAGGAAGAAACATACCCTAAACATACCCTATAGCATTATTAGAGCCATTACCCTTTCGATTCTTGCACCCAACAATGCAGCAAAATTACATTTACAGGAGCTGATGCGTTTAACTTCCTAATGTTTTGCCTTTAGCAAACACCTGACATAATCATGAAGCAGTCTCTAAAAACATCTACAGTACACTCGCTCATTCATACTTTTACTCACTCACTGTTTCACTGGCTAATTTCAAATGTAGTGCTTTTGCTTTACATTAATGGCCCAGTGCAACTGTAAAAATAATTAACATAATAATAATTTCAATAAAAAAATCAAACAGCACTGGTCATTCTAGACTGGATGATTAGTCTTTAGGGTCATGTTGTTTGTAGGGGCAACCTACTGTACCTACATTTTTGACTGGGCTTACTAATTTATGTTCTGCTTGCAGTACCAGTAGGACGGCCTCATGTACTGTACTCTGGAGTTCATTCAGAAATAAGTCACTTAGTTTCTTAAATCGAACTTTGTTTTACATTTTTTGCATGCCTTATTTTCATACTCTAAATATTACCAGCAAATTTCTCCTGATTCTTGCAGATGCTTCCCAGAGATCAAAGCAGAGGAAGGTTAAAAGTCTGGAATGGTCAACAAAAATATTTTTACACGCATGTCCAAACTCTCCTGAAAAATCTCAGTCGAATTTTTGTCTGATACCTCAGATGCATTTCCGTTTTTTCTATTCCTGACCCATATGTGGAAAAGACCTTTTTCAATGGACGTCTTCTGAGACAACATTTCGTACCTCATTCAGCTGGTCATAGTATGTTTAAAGAATATATCCTTATGCCTTTTGGATCTTTTAGACATAGAATGTTTACTGGGTTGGACAGATTAATATAACTATTTCCCCCTAAATCCCCATTCTGTTGTGGATTTTTTTTGTGTAGGTGTGCATTTACAGTATGAATGATAATTCATATTAGCCTACTCTGCAAATTTCTTGGTAAAATAATCAGAGCACACATTTCTGGATATTGAGACAGTCTAGTGTGTATGGTCGATTAAATCATTGTTTCAGAGTGTCGTGTAGAAGGGGGATGCCTGACTGAGGAACTGTACTTACTTCCCCAGAGCAAAACATTCCAATATTACAATGGAGCCCTTGGCAGCTGGAACCATATCAGGGAAATGAACTTCTATTTTAGGCTCATATTCACCCATCACACCTAGGAGACAGAAAAGAGAGAAGATATTTTTAGACTAAGAACAGTAGAATAAAATCTAAAGAAAGTCAGCAAGAAACAATTATTGATGTTTTTTTTTAATTAACAAAGTGTGGTGCCATGCAGAGTTAACAGCTGCTTTTGCACTTTGGGGAAATATTTCAACTAACCACTGGTAAGGTTTGATTGATTTTAAAGACAATTGTGAGCGAACAAGCATGAGATTACCAGAGTATCCTTAATTAAGAAATATGATAAAATAATAGATCTGCACTTAAAATATTTGCACTCAAACTCATATATTGCACAGAATAAAATCTGTACTCAATATATTTTAACCTCATGCTTACTTCAGTGGATAATCTGTTTATCCCAGAATTCTTATATATAACATGCTCATACTAAACATGGTCTCAACTCAATTAGTACCATTTGGCTTTAATCTTCTAAACCTGTATATTTTTAATGATTTATAATCCCAATAGCTGGTGTCACCCAGAGCAGAATAAGTTTCTTTTGAATCTGACTCCTCTCCAGGTTTCTTCCTTAGGTCATCTGAGGGAGTTGTTTTTTTCTTGGCCTTGTCCCCTCTGGCTAGCTCATTAGGAAAATATAAATCTATATCTGAAATTCTGTAAAGCTGTTGTGTGACAATATCAATTGTTAAAAGGACATTGAACTGAATTTAATGTGTGCAACCATGGTAACATAGTCCAAGGCAAGCTGTAGCTCAACAAATGTTGAGTATCTGCAGACATTTTAATAATGAAATATGAAAACGCACACAGCTATATATAATAACTGATATAATATGAATGTGGTGATTATTGCTTCAAATCATATTTATATAATTATTAATTTATACCATTATAGAACACAGTGCAGTGCACCTGCTGATTAGGTTGTGAAAGTAAAAAAAAATAACACATTCTCACCATCTGTCCTCAGGACCAGTGGCGTGGGAGAGCTCAGCATTTTGACCTTTGTAATGCGATTTACCACCACGCATGTGTAGTTTCCTACATCCGAAGGTTCTACTTTAGCGATGTAAAGGTTCCCAGTCTCTTGTGAGACGAAACGTCTGCTGTCTTGCTGGACAAAGTATGGGTACTCATTGAACACCCAGGCGAAATGCAGCTCTAAAGAAGCAATAGCAGCATAAGTATAAATGTGTTAGTACATGAGTAAGTTACATAAGTAAATGGTAAGTAAGTAAAACATACCAGTTACTACAGATTGGAATTTGTCAAATAATTTTTCAGAGGCTCACCTCCTGCATATACGGGTGTACCACATAGTAAAACTACACCTTGGCCTTCACGCACTGAAACCGCACTTCTCGTTTGTGTTTTAAAATTCAAGTCTGTAATGTTACAAGTATTAAACTATGTCAAGTGTAAAATAAGAAGCAGGATTGCAAAAATAATGTCTATAATAGTGTAACAGCTTTCAATCATCATCTCTCAAAATAGTACGTATTGGGCCAGTCACTCACATGCGAACTGAAGGCTCGCTCTCCGGCTGAGAATGGCTCCCAGCGAGTTAAAAGCAGTGCACTGGTAGATTCCTGCATCCTGTGCAAGGTCCAGATTCCTTATAACCAGATTTCCCCCAGAGAGACGGCGCCGATAATCAGCCCTCAGATCGATCAGTGTGCCGTTTAGTGACCACCTATAATTAATCATACACAAATCATCAAGTGTCCAGAGACTTAGGCGATGTTCACATTACCAGTCTGAAGTGACTCACCCCCTAATTATTACCCATTAATTATGACACAAATCTGATGTTTTTCGAGTAAGATCTAAGTCAGTCTCATATGCGGTTCTAAATCGGATACATATCCAAGACACAGTGGTGTGACTTCAATGAGAACGGGTTGTTTAGAATTTATATCACTTTTTGCCTCGGCACACGTGTGGGGTGCTCGTTGACATCAGTCAGCACTGGTACTGCGAAGGATTTCATAGCAGTGCTTAAAGGTCTTGATGTATCCAATTCCCATACTCGAATACATCCCTGACTACATCACAAACCACATGTTACGCTCATTGGACACATTATATATTATACAATTGTACTGACATTAATGCAAAAGTAGGCATTTTTTAACTTATTCAGTAGGTCCTTCTACGTGCCAGCCGGCACAGCAAGCAACGGATGTATCTCCAAACTCTCCAAACCTCTATGAAAATCTACCTCTGTTGCAGGAGGTGGTGTCCCAATGTGCTACAGAATGTTTATGAAGATAAAACCATTGACAAAAGCAATGTGCACAGATGGATGAAGAGGTTTAAAGAAGGGGAAACTAGCACTGAAGATAAACTGCACAGTGTGAGACCATTAAATGTAACAAAGGGGATTTTTTAAAGAAGGTTCAAGAGTTGGGTTTAATGATGCATTGCTTGTGATGGAGACTAAGGCGAATAATATATTTATATAGAGGAAGAGTTACTCTACTAACATATGCAATGTGCATCAACCTATGTCCGTTAATAAAAAAAATATATGTTCACTTTTGTATTACTTTTGGTAATAACAAAAATTATATAGCCTGTTTATGGCATTTTTTCTGATGTTTTTAAATCATTTGATCACCATAAAAAAAAAATGCTCTATTGAGTATTGAGTATAAGCGTGTTGAATATTGAGATGAACTAATGATTTTTTTTCAATGTTGATTTTTTTAATGATATACGGGTGTTTTGCATTAAAATTACCTATATGTTACCTCAAGCTAGGCCAAGTAGTCCTGTGAAAACCCATTTAAAATTCAGTAGTTTTTAGGTGATGCACAAACAGACAGACAAAAATTCAAAAAAACATCGTGATGTGTTTTATTACTCATCTTATGTCCTCCCAAATAATATTTTCGCAAATATCTTCAATGTACAGACACGCCAACAGTTTTATAATAGGTATAGATTGGACATCATGAATGTTGTTTTTATGACGATGGTAATAAGGTCCTTGCTTTAAATGCCCTTTAAATACTATAGAGAATAAATGAAAAGCAAAATTAAAATTTAGCCTTTTTTAAAAAAAAATTTGCAGATCTGGAAATTGCTCCAATCCTTGTCTAAAAACTGATAAGATCTGAATCGTTAGTCATTTTGCACTGAAAACATGCCCTTAATAATGAAAAAAAATATATATATATTGTACTTGTCCAACACTATTTTAAGGAAAATTGCGGTGCACAACATTTGTCAACTATATAATTATACATTGAAAATAGCAAACCATAACAAACTCATTGAGGCCACTGAAACCGTCAGGTACGATGTATTGTCACTGGTTATATCACTGGCTTCAGTACACTTTCAGGAATAATCTATTTTGTTTTGTTTCATTCTCTTTAATGATCATGAATTACTTCTACAAAAGGTTATCAACCCTTGTTCCTAACACTTGCAGGATCCAGTTCAAGGCCTCTCAAAGAGCCAGAGAGAATTGGCAGGTGTTCAGTATCTGTATCTGTGCAGGAACTGATGCGGGAAGGCACCACATGCTATTTTCTGTTTCCAGGGAGGAAATAAATAAATAAACAAAACAGCAACAGCGCTTAAAGCAGCTGAATCCCATGATGCTTGGATGATTATTTGATAGCCCAATCCCCATAAGGCTGGTAATAACATACACCTCCTGGTGTGTTCATCAGGTTCATACATGAGATACTTTGCACATTTGGTAGTGAAAAATTCACTGTTCCTGCATGGGCTGGTTATTGCCACCTACAAGCTGGAAGTATTTCAAAGCAGTGTTTGCTTTCTTTGATGGTTGTTTCTTTTGAAGGCACTGTCCCTGCATTGGTCTAGCTCCCACAAGCAGCTTTGTATTTTAAGGTCTGTTCGTTGTCAGTGTTGTTATTTGTACTAATAATGTAGTCTGAATGTTGGCTCGCAGCTGGAACAAAACTTGTCCTGACATCTAAGCAATACAGGTGATCACACAAACATTTGGCCAAATTACCAGAAGTTTTAAATGGAAAATACGGATGCAAGCAGTTGAGTGCTGGCAGGCTTGTTAAAAATATACATACAGAGATCTGGGCCTTATGAATGTCACTTCACACCCAGTTGCAAATAGATGTTACAGCCACACAGAATGACAAAGCAAGTGAAGCAGACACAGGCGGGTAGGAAGTGAGGGTATAGTTGCCTCAGGGCCTTTTTGGGATGTGTCACTGTGGGTGAACTCAAGTAACCCCTTGCAGTTCGTATCAATTTCGCAAAGACTCATCTGATGAGACTGGCCTTCTGGGCTCTAAAGCTTCAGGTTTATTTCCTCAACTATCTCTCCTCTACCCTATGCAGACATCCTGCACCTGTGGACTGCCATATCTTTGGCAGCGTACTTGTCATCCAGCCAAAAAAGAAATCATTGTCGAGAAAATACACAGCTAGTATCAGCCAGTTGCTCTCAGCTGTCCTGTAAAGCCGGGCTCCAGCTTTGTGCACATGCATACACACACACGCACACACACGCACACACACATACACACATACACACACACACACACATACACATACACACACACACACACACACACACACACACAACAACAAATACTGATCAAGCTGAAAGATGTATTACACTACAGTTTGTCTTACAGCACCCATGCAATCCAGCAGAGGTAATTATTCAAATTTTTCAGTGTGTAGCTGAATAATGAGAATATGTAATGGGCATTATCAGTCACGTCCCTGATATTCTGACAGTGAGCTGCCGGTTTAGATTTGTTTGATTCATACAGTGAATACACACAATATACACACAATATTACCTGAGCTAATCATTTTTCCCTACAGAATTTAAAATTTCATGCTTTTATGCTTTGTCTATACCATAGGCTGGATAAGAACAACTTCCATGTGTGCCATAATAGCAGTTGTGATGTTACATTTCTATATATTATTTACAAAATAATGACATTCTTAATTATAGGTTACAAATTGCCACCACTGTACTTTGTCCAGTCATTTTAGGATGATTTATTTAATAACAGATCACACTATCCATTGATTTTTACATTAACACAATACAGGAATGTTTGCTGTCAGTTGTCTGGGTTTCAGGACAGGCACAGTTTTAGCTCTGAAAAACTAAATGTCACTGCTTCAATATGCACTCATCATGCCTGACCTATGTGATAGCACTAAAATAAAACTTGATATCTATTTAAATCCTGAATGTCACCTTTCATGAGAAAAATATACAGGGTGTATATTAATAGCTGCATAATATGTATGTATGGAATATGTTTGGGTTTGTAACTATATTTGAGTTTCTTTTGTCAGATGTTTTATCATTATACACTCCTTATCATACAAAAATATATAAAAATTTGTAATCAATTACAAATCAAGTAAACTATGTAGTAAACTATGTCAATTTGATTTCTGAAATAGGATTATAACATTTATAAAATTGAATAATTTAACACGAGAATAAAAGATTATTCTATACCCAAAATATTCTCTAACCTAAAAAAAATAACAACAACAATAATAATAATAATAATAAAGTTTTTTCATTGGTATTTCAGCTTTTGGATATACAGTGGAACCTTTTGGATATACAGTGGAACAGCATTTGAAAACACTCGTAAACCAAATTTAATTTCCCCATAAGAAATAATGGAAACTCAAATTATTCGTTCTACAGCCCCAAAAAATAAATACATAAAAATAATTATCACAAAATATAAAGTAAAAATAAAAAAATTAACCTGTACTTTACCTTTAAAAAAAGTAAAAATAAATCCTGACAGATAAGTGTTTCTGTTTATGCGCGCAGGCGCTGTGTGTGTGTAATGTGCGTGCACACACACACATTAACGGAGAGACTGTTTTTTTTCGGAAAAAATAGCAAGGAACATCGATAATCACACTCCCATGAGCGCATACTAACGGAATCACTGCTGTAAAGTAAAAAAAACAAAAAAACAATGAACCTGCACTTTATCTTTGAAAAGAATCGCAACAAAGCAGAGTTTCTGTGTAAGGCAGAGAGTGTGCGTCTGTATGTGTGTCGGAAAAAACACACATATGCACGCACACGTGTGTTATAAGAAACAATACACGCGCGCTGTACACACACGCTTACAAACACAAAATAAAATATGTTTCACACACACACACACTCGTGTTCACAGTGTTATAGTAAACAGTCCACGCGTGCACGGATGTTGATTATACCAGTAAGAGACGCACTAAGACCCAGCAGGGGAGACGAATACCTACAATTCCGCAGCGCAAGAGAGAGAAAAACCATTGGCTCAGTTGTGATCACGTGACGCTCGGCGTCAAAACAAGAAGAGCATGCGTGATACATGATATTTGCTACTAGTAAACCAAGACAACGCTCGTTTTTCAAGTCAAAATTTATTAAAAATCTTTGCTGCAGGTTATATAAATGTAAGACAAATGAAAAATAAATGCAGCGTTTTTCCTGCTGTTTTAACGCAATGACTAGTTTCTGTGTCCTTCTCAAAATATCTTGACTTTCAGACCAGCAAAATGTTTACATTTTGAATTTTGAATTCTATTTTGAAACTGTGACTGTAGTAACCAATATTATTGAATATGAAGTGGTGCAAATACTTTGTCACAGGAGATATTAATTCTCACTGGTGCCTTTCATCAATGGCATTTCAAAGCATGTGAATCAAACAAGCATCTATCTATCTATCTATCTATCTAAATATATATATACTGTAAATCCTAATGCTCAAAGTAAAACATATTGAGTACTGTTAACTTAAATAATTACAATTAGTTCAAATTAATAGGCCTTTATGTGTATTTAGAACTTTTTGGTATTTATGAGTTTTTAGACATTACACTTTTCAAGTTAGCTGAACAAATTTGATATTTTAAGTATCTTTTAATTACTTAAGTAACAGTAACTGTCACCTTAAAGTTGACAAGAGTCGATTTTGTGTCATCAGGGCAATAGGGCACTGGTGGCTCAGTGGTGGGAGTTTCACCTGCCATGCGAAAGACCCGGGTTTGATTCCCAACAACTGGATGAAGTGCCTGTGCCATATGGAATAAGATCACTGTCAAGAATATTCGTGTGTAATTCTGTCTTTTGTCTGAGTTGGATTCCAAAATCTACAGCCACGACAGCCTACAGATACAAGATTTTGTGTGTTTGTTACAATACAACTCTGAAATATACGACTCTGACGGTTACAGACACAAAACTCGTTTTTACAACCCCTCTGTTTCACGGACGAATTGCGAAATTACGCCCACGAAAGCTGTGTGTTACACCACTGTCAAAATTCGTCAACAAGGCCACATGCACAGGCATTACTATCCGAGGGAAGAGGAATCGATTCGGTGCATGCTCGCCGCCACTGTTTTAAATCACTGGCGCCAAAATGCCACTTTTTTTTTTTTTTTTTTTTTAAAGGTTAATTTGTTTTATTTTGACTTTATATTTTGTATTAATTATTTTTATGTATTTATTTTGTTTTGGGCTGTGGAATAATTTGAGTTTCCATTATTCCTTATGGGAAATTTGCTTTGATTTACGAGTGTTTTGGAATAGAGTCTGCAAATTGTGCTCGTAATCCAGGGTTCCACTGTACTAGGAGGAATGATAATATAATGTTAATATGATTTAGAAAGCTTTATCATTTTATGTGTAACTGTAGAAGGACAGATCATAGCTTGAAAGCTATACAAATGTAAATCTCTTTGTCCAAAAATAAATAAATAAATAAATAAATAAATAAAAAACTACAATGGAGCTGGAAACATTGAAATGTTGTTGTTGTTTTTTTATCTTCCTGCAAATGACCTACATGAACTCTTTTGATGAAGACTTAGCTTTCAAGTATATAAAAAAAGCATGTACATGTGATGCAGAAATGAATGGAGCTGTGGAACCAAGATGCCCAGCAGCATTAGAGCATTGAACAGCCGTTTTTTTTTTCATGTGTAACAGACACGCAGACAAGAACCATATTCTACCATTACTGTGCAACTTGCAGGACCATTCTACCATTACTGTGCAACTCTACTGTGCATGAATGCACACTAGAGTTGCTGATTATAAGCATATGCAGCCAGAGCAGAATCTCAGTATAATGATGATCGCTACCAAAAACTAAACATTCTAAACTGTCGTCTTTTCCATATGTCCAGCGCACATGTTAACAGATACCACATTAAGAAAGCGTTAGCCCCCCACGGTGTGTGAAAAAGTTGTCTAGATGATCTCTAGTAGAGTAATGGAGCAGTGAAGGTTAATGCATTGATGAAGCTTGCAGCAGTTTGGGCCAAACAATGTGAGTGAAATTTAGAGCAGGACTCCCGCCATGCAAGAGGAAAGCCAAAGGCGATGATGTCACTCTTTCAAAAACAATGCCTCATTCAGCCCGCACTTAGGGGACAGGAAGCTGCGAGTCGTTTAAAAAGAGGGGGGAAAGAATAAACAGCAACATCTGCTGCTTAGCATTCCAGACGGACGATGGGAGAGTAAGAGAAAGAAAGGCACAAAAAGAGAGAGAGAGAGGGAGAGAGAGAGAGAGAGAGAGAGAGAGAGACAGGGAGTCCCCTTGAGAAACCAAGACAGATGCTTGACAAGAAAATCTTTTCGAGAAACATATCTACTGCAGCACAGGGCCCTGGTTTTAGTAGCTCACTCATTGCAGTCGAAATTCTTTCCACTCCTTCGTTCTGGCTCCCGGTCAAATTCAGGCAGAGTATAGTCAGTTGAAGCCTCTATCCCAAACTCAGCGGATCCAGAACAGCAGGAGAGAACATTAAGTCCACTAATGTTGGGCTACAATATTTATTCTAGTGCTGTTGGATTTCCTGATGTGGAAAATATCGACCATATGTTCTATCCATTCTGTGTGAGCAATTGTTGTAGAAAACCCTGTGTGTCTCAGGCATGTTACAGTACATCTACACATCATCTGTATGAGACGCTTAATCAAATCCAGCTAATTCACCGCTTTGGTCAGCAAATGAAAAAAGGCTTTGTCTGTATCTGGATTCTGCATGCCACCTACTGGTCAGAATTGGACAAATTTCAGCAGTCCAGTAACAGCTTTGGTGGCACCGTGGAATAAAGATGTTTCATGTAAAGAAATGATCTGTCTGAGCGTAAGAGGACTAGATAGGAAAACTTACATTCTTTCTATTATTTTGCTTTACTTCTAATAAAATTCAAGATACTCCTAGATTTAACTGACAACGCAAAAATATATTACTCTGATACTATATGATATGTTCATGATACATGTTGTGTACTGTGTCATACTCATTCATTTCAATAAAATATGGAGGCATGTTTTGCGGAATAACGAAGTAAATTTAATCACTGTTATAAAACAATTGACATCCAGTGAATTGTTCCACTGAATAACAATGGAGTTATAAATATTTTAATAACAACGATAAAGCAATATAAAGATATAAAGAGTTATAAAGCATATATTATTAGTATTATTATTATTATTATTAATAATAATAATAATAATAATAATAATAATAATAATAATAATAATAATACATTATTTTAAAAAGTATTGAGGGTCCTGAACAACACAGCGGTGAAATGCTATAGCCAGCTGTTGCCAGCTGTCCAAAACAGCATAACTGACCCTTCTCTAATGGGTGGCAGGATTGCATATCGCAATCTCCCCTGTTGATCAGAACAACAGTAACCAAATACAATCTTCTGTGAGCTCATAGCATATGGGAAATATGCCAGTTATTGCTCTCCATCAAGCATATTCATATTGACTGTGCTGTCCTGTGTTCATCCTCCACTGAAAATGATTATTTCTATTCTTCTATTTGCTCTTATTACAGTAAAAATACAGTAAGTATGAATAGGGTGGTTGCTAAATTGCTAACCTCACAATTGTGCAACATTTTGAAAGACAAGCAAGTCGATGAAAATTTAGACACGTATACATAAGCAATATTTCTGTGTTTCTGATCAGGAACAGAAGCACACTTTCCCTTCTGGAAACTAATGCGGTCACTTAAAAGAGATCATTTTATTTCAATTATATGAAATGGATGCGGCTTTGAATGAGAACTTTTGCTGAATGACTGATATACGCCAGGGCATTGTGCCACCTGCCACTATAGATGCGCCACCACTGAGCATAACGACGACTAAAGTGAGGAAAAATTGGTTCTTTTTTTAACTTGGGGTTAAATCTAACCCAAAAAACATTGGTAACTTTGGCCATGTCAGTAGGAACATTTTATCCCTACTACTCCATCACTCATTGCAGAAATTTATTATAGGAATATAAGGGAGCATTCTACAGTAGACTGAGTGTTTTCTGCCAGTGAACCGGAGCTTTCTTCTTTGTACTTGTATCCACTGAACATATGGGCCACCAGCACGTGATATGATTGGCCCTTAACTTCATTCAGCTGAAACCGGTTGACAGGAGTTAATGGCCAATCATATCAGCTGAAACCAGCACTGTCACTAGTCCCAGTTCCTATTTACTGTCACAGGTGGCCAGTCACCATTAAATTAGCATGTTATTTTAAAGACAGCAGGGACACCTGGCAAACACATACACACACATACACATGTATACACACACACACACTTACCTGACAGAGCTGGGGAGGATTGCTGTCTTTTGCATGTTGCCTGCCAGATCATTGTGGAATCCATTGGGAATGTTCCACTGAGTTGGCTGGCTCAGCACGTTTTCAGACCTGCTGCCTGGGATGGAGGTGTGGAGGGGACTGTCTGATCCGGCTTCATCCCCATCTCCCTCCCCCTCCTGTGTCTCGGCACTCTCCTGCACTGTCTCCAGCTCCAGCTCTGGGGGCTCAGGCCCCGCCAGTGCTCTCTGCTGGATAAGTGGTGTGAGCGGTGCCTCGAAGCTCACGCAGCTGTCCGTCTCGTCTGTGAGAGACAGCACGTCCAGCGAGTCCAGGCTGCTGTAGCAGGTCCCACCCCTCAGCAGCTCGGACTCCACGATGCGCTCGAACGTAGAGCTGAAGCCGTCCTGGCTCTCCTTAGTCCTGTCGCGCTCGTCCTCACCGTCGTCGTCGTCCTCCTCCTCCTCTTCTTCCTCGACCGTCGTGGCCTCGCCGACCTGCTCGACGATGCGCTCAAACGCTGAGCTGAAGCTATCCTGGTTCAATGGCTCATCTTCTCCTTCTACCTCCGCGTCTACCTCTTCGACTGAAAGCTCGAAGGTGGAACTAAATTTGTCCAGGTTCCTCTGGCCTGGTTCTTGCTCTTCTTCCTGTCCTTCGCTGTCCTCTCCGGTTCCGTTCTCCAAACTGCATTCACACACACAGTCAACAAGTACATCAGCATATCATAATCCACTAGGCTCCTGAAATTCCTTTGTTAAATCCACTACATTACACTAAACTGGAACTACATAACATCTTATGCAAACGTCTGGCTGTCACACGGTAGCAATGGCAAAGCAGGATGGTCTGTGTGTGTGTGTGTCCTATCTTTAGCTGCACTGCTGTCACACTCATGCATCAGGAGCAGCAGAATCCCAGCAGAGCAGAGCCTCATTCAGGACAGCTCCCCTGCCACTCAGCCCGAAAATATCATCTTCCGCCTTCCTCTCACACACGTGTTACATCCCACCTCTAACTGAAACGCATGGCAAGCCGTAGCTTCAGGCCTTCTGTTTAACTCCCAAATATCTCCATTTGCATGAGCCTTTTTAATTGATGTCATTATTGTTGTATGGTTTCTGGATCATATGGTTTGAGAAGGTAACTTTGTACTTTTGATAATGCTGACCTTGAAAGGACCTCTGCGTTTCCCCCATTTCCCTGCACTGTCAGACAGTGGTACGCTATACAAAGGTTCATTAGTGGTTCTCAAAGAAATATTCAGTGATGCTATAATCAGTGACTAAAAATAGTTGCTTTCAACCACAGCCCAAAACATAGGCTAGACTAAACATAGGCTGCTAAGCAATGACGGCTGAATGCTGCTGCCAGAGGTGGAGCTTTCACACTTGATACACAAGTAAGGACATCCCCTTAATTCTAATTAGTTGGATTTTTGGTAGTTTGCATTATTTGAATTGGCGTTTTTTTTTTTTTTTATAAAGCCTGGGGCATCACAGAGACCTTTGTTCAATCTCAGCAAATGTTTTACTGATTGCTGTGAAAATGTTCCAATACATTTACCTTTTTGGTTCTTTCCAATAAAAGCTGCAATTACTTCAGTTTAGTCAGTCATATTTTTTCCAAGTGTACACTTTGCACAAATGAAATGTGTTTTTACACATGATTCCAAGCTGTTTCGTGGTAGGCCGCTATTAATCCATACATAATGAGGTTACTGACCTTACAGGGTGTTGTGGTTTGTCTGAATCCTCTAACTGATGCAGGGGCCCATCACAGTCTTCACAATCAATGATATCTCCATTACTGTGTCCCGTCTCCCCGTTCCTCCCAGCCTTATCTTCGACCTGCTCTTCTTCTTTTCTCCTCTCCTCTTCCTCAGCTCCCACAGTCAGTGTATCCCCGTTTCTTTCATCTCCCCTCGCTCCCTCTGACAGTGTTTCTGTCTCTGCAGCATCCTCCTCGATTCCAGTCTCCTCTCTCTTTTTTTCCACTCTCACACTCTCAGAGCTGTCTGTATCCGGCTGTGGCTCTGGTGGCGTGTTTGGAGGTGGGGTGTCTATGTGGAGGGGGTCATCCTGCCCCTCCTGGCTCATGGTGGCCTTTTTAGTCACAGTTATTTGCACTCCGGGTAGGTATCAAGGGTTACAACTGGAAGAAGAGACATATGATTTAATTATAAGACTGGGGACAAATGAAAACCTATCTTGCTGATTTTTGTATTGTAATTATATAAAATTAAAAATAGATATATCTTTGTTTAGCCAGAGACGGGTAAAAGTCAAAAGTGGTAATGTGAAGGGATCTGGGTTTTT
>JAOVVB010000018.1:13570243-13596502 GCA_028570985.1 Heterobranchus longifilis | reverse complement strand
ACACTGGATTGTGCCCCCCTGTGGTTGCATTCAAACCAAGTCAACACAAATGTTGACTGGACACAGAATAATGGACACAGAATATTAAGTGTCTGAACAGTGGTGGTTCCAGATCTTCACTTCATCTTCGGAGGCTTCACTCTGGCCTTTTCTCTGTAATGAATTTCTGCATGATTCATTCAAACAACCAACACTGTGCCTCAGGTTTTGTGGGCTGCACCCATGCAACAAGTCACAGTGGGCCTTAATAGTGTAATAAGAGTCATAATTATTTAAATCGACAATGACTAGATTACAAAAATACTTTTCGTAGTCATCACACACATTTTTTTGGACAACGGCAGTCATAACTGGTTGCAGAGTTGACCAAATGTGCCAACCAACAGTTTGCAATAAAACAGTTTGATGCAAGAACTGACACCCTATTTAGGTTGTACACTACTTCGCATTGTGCCCTAAGTCTCCTGGGAAAGGCTCCAGTCCCCCTGCGATCCTGTACAGCTGTGGCCAAAGGTTTTGAGTCACACACACAAATTTTCACAAAGTCTGCTGCTTCAGTGATTTTAGATCTTGTTGTCAGATATTACTATAGTATACAAAAGTAGAATTACAAGCTTTTTGTAAGTATCAACTTTTATTGACAGTTACATTAAGCACAATGCAAAGAGTCAATATTTGCAGTGTTAAACCTTCTTTTTTTACTTTTTTTTAACCCTTTTTGAACTGTGTGACACCTGTTAATGCTCTGTGTGGATGCTTTTATTTTTGTGACAAAAAACAACGGCACTCTCAACAACATGCCCACTGCCACATCTATCGTGCAGCTCAGAGGATGCTTAGTTATCACTTTTGCCTTATGGCAAGGTGCTCCATCATGCAAAAAAAGGCATTGTTTGTTCTTAGATGGTTGGTATAAGTTGTTCTCGGGGGATGTTTTTGTACCATTTATTATTCATGGCTATGTTCTTAGACAAAATTATGAGTGATCCCACTCCTTTGGCTGAGAAGCAGCCCCACACATGAACAGTCTCAGGATGCTTTACTGTTGGCATGACACAGAACTGATGGCCACTTTTCTCCAGGAAAAACATCAGGGACAGACTGATATTCTGCAAAAGCGACAGGGATTATGCTGAGAACACTTATGAAATGCTTGTAATTACACTTAAGTATACCATACTAACATCTGACAAAAATGTCTAAAAACACTGATGCAGCAGAATTTTGAAAATTGATATTTGTGTAGTTCTCAAAACCTTTGGCCATGGCTATACACAGAATATGCGATTTGAAAATGAACAAATGAATGAATAAATGAATGAATGACTCCGACCCAAAATTATCTTGCACATTAAATACAGAAATGAAGTTCAGCAATAATGATGTCAAATATTTGAACAGATTTCATGTAAAAAAAATTGGATTAATTATTCAAAACATCTTATATGCTTTATATATGCATATAAGTTTTCTGTCAGGCCTATTGCTGTCAATATCTACTACACAAGATAGATGTAAAATCTCACTCACTCATCTTCTATATCGCTTTATCCTATATTCAGGGTCGCAAGGGGCCTGGAGCCTATCCCAGGAGGCTTAGGGCACGAGGCGAGGTACACCCTGGACAGGGTGCCAATCCATCACAGGAAACACACACATACACACACTACGGGGAATTTGGTAACGCCAATTAGCCTAATCTGCATGTCTGTTGACTGTGTTAGGAAACTGGAATACCCCAAGGAACCCCACCAAGCACGGGGAGAACATGCAAACTCCATCCACAGAGACAGGAATCAAGACTGGCCGGGAATCAAACCCGGACCGTGGAGGTGCTAGGTGACAGTGCTAATCACTACACCACCATGCCGCTAAGATGTAAAATCTACAAATTATAAATAATAATAAAATATAATGCATTTTATTTTTATATGTGCCTATAAAAATAACAAGCGATAAATTAATAACATCAAGAAGTAAATAACAGTTAAATATAAAATAAAACAATTGACAGAAGATCACCAAAAAACAGATTTAAGTGGGATAAACATTAAAGCCTCTAGACCCCATGGTGGTTAGGGGGTGTAAAGAGGAGCCTTGATAAGGAAGACCAAAGAGTGCGAGAGGAGGTATAAAACTGTACAAGCTCTGAAAGATAGGGAGGAGCAAAATTATAGGGTGCTTTAAAAGTGAGGAGGAGAATGTAAACTCTTTACGATAATTAATAGGGAGCCAGTGGTATTAGAGTGGGAGTGGGGGTAATGTAATGCATAGTAGGTATTCGGGTTATGATACAAGCAGCAGAATCTTAGAGTTTATGGAAGAGTTTTTTGTGGTAGACCAGTTAAAAGTGAATTATAGTAATCAATGCGGGAGGTGACCAATGCATGTGAGAGTGGCAGCAGTTTCTTGGGTGAGGAATCTGTGAAGACGAGAACTGTTATGGAGCTGGACGTAATACGTGACCAAGAGGGAGAAGATAAATGAGTAATAGAAGAGGGCCAGAGCCTTGTTAAACACCGCAGCTGACATGGAGATGAGAGGGATGTCAGTGACGCCAATACCAGCTAAACGGTTTAATAAAACAGTGTGAGAGAAAATGTAGAAAGCTGCATTCAAATCTAGTAGGAAAAGCTAAAAGAAAAAAAGGAATGGCCTCCTGGTAGCTGCTGAGGTGAGTATGAACCTGTATTGCAATTAATTTTTCCAGCATTTTTTAAATGAAAGGAAGATCTGATATTGGACAGACATTATTGAGATTTCATTGGGGCTAGCACCAGGTCTTTTTAAGGATAGGAGTTACAATGCAGTGCAGCTATTTTAAGGGATGATGGAACAATGGAAATGGAAGAGGAGTAAGTAATATGAATGTTGTGTTGTCTATCTACTGTACATATGGCATCCAAATTTATTCTTGTTCATGCTTAACTGGCATAGTATTGTATAGGTCCCACTTGTGCCACCAAAACAGCTCTGACCGTTGAAGCATAGAGTCCACAAAACCTCTAAAGGTGTGCTGTGGTGCTGTACCTGACACCAAGATGTTTGCAGTAGTTCTTTTAAGCCTTAGAAGCTAAAAGGTGGATTCTCCATGGATCATATTTGTTTGTCTAGCATACACCACAGGTGATTGATAGGACTGGGGATCTGGGACTTTTACTTGCCAATTTGACATTCTGAACTCATCATATTCCTCAAACCATTTACAGCTTAATGTTTTGAATTCATCGGTTGTACAAGTTGGTGTTCAGGATTTCCTTCACTCAAACTTATTTTGAACATTTTGAAATTGCAGCATTTGAGGGTGGAGCAAGGAAATTCCAATATTAACTTAAACTGAGCAACAAAAAACGTTTGAGGTTTGACACACTGTGCTTCTGCAAATAGTTTTATTGTTAAGGAGTCTATTCCGAAAGGAGTTTCAGATCAATCATATGCATCAGAGCACAAAGACTCCAGAGCATTTCCACCTATATAAGTACCAATTCCCCCACTGCCCATAACTTTATTTTGTTACAGCTGTTATTGTTTTATTGCCAAGTTGACACAGAACAAATTTCCCAAAAGTGAAACCGAACAGTTCACGTACCTGTAAGACACTCCATGACTGATAGCAGCAAAAATGGTTTCCATAATAACTTCATCTTCAGCTTCTGGAGGTGAGTGAGATTTCCAGCATCCAGGTGGTTTGTTTGACCTGAGAAATGCCTGACCTGCAAAACCAAGATGACCAATCAGTTATTATTCATAATATTAGGAACTTGAGAAAAAAGGTAAAATATTTTAGATTCATATTATATTATGCATCATGCTTAACACTTTGAATTTTCTCATATTACATGTATTCGAAAATTAGCTTGTTAGATAAAACATTAGATTGCTTGGGTGCACCAACAGTAAAGAGACATCCTAAATCCCCATCACTGAGCCAAGGTTCCACTACTGTATGTCCACAAAAAACCTGGGAAAACATTGTAAGGAATTTTTGAACATGTTTTCATGGAAAAACTGGTGAAAACAGAGGAAGAGACACAGGAAGAACTTGATAAATACGTATTAATGACGGTATGAACCAGTTAATGGTCTATCTAACACATTATAAGGACTTTGCTGGCATACTACAAGCATGGCATAGATGGGAAAGGTTACATGGCGTTCTGACTAAGTTGTTATTTGCATGTCACTGAATTCCTGATATGTGAATAGATTTATCACAACAAGCTCTTCAGGCTTGTGGTATGATCATGGTATATCCATGTCACATTTTAGAAGACTGCATTAAGTTCATATTATTCATATTATGAATATAAATTCATAATATAAGTGCCTGGTAAGAGTGTGGTGTGATTTGTCTGGACATAGTAATAACATGGTTCAATATCAATGGACATGGTGAGCGTGTGATCAAGAGCGTGCTAGGTGCATTGAGAACCTTATATGGATGTGTCTAGGAACTTTTTTCCCACTGCAATCTTAGGTATTAGGGCGTCCTGGGAGTGTGGCCTGGGAGTGTGACATTTCTTTCAATTTTTTTTCAAGAGTTGGTCTCTACTATGTAAGCATGTGCACTCACTCACTCACTCATCTTCTATACCGCTTTATCCTGTATTCAGGGTGCCTATCCCAGGAAGCTTAGGGCACACCCATTCACACACTACATGCTATTTGGGAACGGCAATTAGCCTAATCTGCATATCTTTGGACTGTGGGAGGAAACCCACCAAGCACGGGGAGAACATGAAAACTCCATGCGCATGAAGACGGGAATCGAGCCTGGCCGGGAATCAAGGGCTGTCATGACATTTATCTGTTTGTAACACAAGGTAACACTATGAACATGACAAATTTGTCTCATATTGATTGTCTCATATTCAGCTCTGAGGCTCAGCATTGTTAGCATCACTTGCAGTTAATGCACACGATAGGCCATGCTGATTCAAAGCCTATTATGCTATGTTAACTGTAGTTATGACATTATAAACATGCGCAATTCTGCTCATACTGAATTATATGAATTTTTAACAATGCAGAAGCTGCCCTTACAATTTTCTGGCTGTGCTATGTGCATGCTGATTTTAGATAGAGATAGGGTAGAGTGAAGAGCCATTAAGAACTGTCTGAATGAGGCCCATCTAACACACGCAAGGACTTTGGACCCAACTCTCAGGAATGCATATGCGGGCACGGCATAAGCGTAGATGTTAAATGCCTTTAATGACTGAAAATAAAAGACAAACCAAAATAACAGAAGCAGGAATAATCCAAACAGTGATAACTAAACAACACAATATATACACATGCTAATTAAACTAATCCAAGTTCAGGTGAGTAACTGAGATCACATGGATGTGGTGAGGTGCCTGTTGGTAACTGATGATCCAAAACCCATGACCCCCAAAAGGCACTACTCCAGAGCCCCCCTGGCAGTCCAGGAACACCACGCCAAAATCTTTCATTGCGCTTTCCAATACAGAGGCTATGATGCAAGGCATTGGGGCTGAAAGACGGTTTGTTATGGGGGCTATGGTCAGACTGGGCATGAACACAGGACTGGAGATGAAACTTGGCATGAGGAAGCTGAATGGAACTGAGGCTTGGCATGGCTGTGGTATACTGTAGGCATAAGTTCCTTGAACTCAGGAGGCATAATGAACACAATATCCTCAAATCAATGATCTGATCAATTAATTACATCAATACCTGGTTTGTGAATTGCACCATTTGGATTGTAAGACCATTCAGTAAATAGTGAGGACAGCTGAAATCATCATGGTATCTTTTACCTCCTTCCCTACTCAATAAGTTACCAGAGCATTCAGGTCCTTCTTTCCACAAGTCATCAAAATCCTTAACATCCTCTGACTGAACTGAAACCAACCATTAAGTACACACATTTGCAAATAGTCCTGTGCTGCTTTATGAAGCACCATTGTCCACAAAGATGTTTCTTTTCACTGTGCACTGTATTTGGTAAAAAAAAAATAAAAAAAAAATAGACAATTAAAATTCACTTGACTTTTGCTTGGGAAATGGCCCGTGTTCTGCCTTTGCGGCTGCAAGTTGTTACTATAGGGTGAGTTGTGGGAGATGGGTGAGAGATTTCTGGTGTGGTCATTTAGAATAGTAAGGTCATCTCTCAAGTCAGCTGTTACTTGAGCTTATAATCTCTTTATTCATAGTATCTCAGGTTATCCAGTTCTTAGCCCGACATATCTTGCAAAGTATACAAATACACAGAGCCTCAACTCAACCCTACATAATCCCCAGACACTACAGGCTTAGTGAGGCACTGTTTGAATGTAAATTGTCAAATTATGTCATTGCATAACTCTCTAGAATGTCTTCTTTAGGCTTTCAGGGTTTACAATGTTTTGAGTCAGGGAATGCATGTAAAAAATAATTTACATGCTCTGGGTCTTTACTTAACACACTCAATTAACACGTCATTTTTCCTCTCTCTAAGCAGGGAAAAGGTTGCATGACTCTTCATATTAATGTCTGCAAAGTGAACATAGGACAGGAAATCCGATTTACAGATTCAGTTATTAAAGGACTAAGCACAGATCGATTTACTTTAAGCTGCTGCAAAATAACATCCTCTAGGCATGTTGCAACGGTAATCTCTACAATGTGTGGGGAAATATATATACACAGTATATATATGGGAGAGAGAGAGATGGATGTCTGGAAAAATAAGAAATTGTTATTAGATCTGGAAAAAGAAAAGTTCATATTCATTTTTAAATAACATGATACTAATATTTTAATTAAGCGACTTTCTGAAATCAGTATTTGGTGGAATCACCATGATTTGCCATCACTGCTTCTATGCGTCTTGGCATGCTCCCCACCAGTCATTCACATTGCATGTTGGGTAATTTTGTGGCACTTTTGGTGCAAGATTTTTATCAGCTCATCTTTGTTTGATAACTTGTGATCCATTCATCTTCCTCTTGATCATATTCCAGAGGTTTTCAATGGCGTACAGATCTGGAGATTAGGCAGACCTGAACAGTGTCTTGATCTGGTGCGTTGATCTTGATCGTCCATACACACTTTAATTGAGCTTTTGTCATTGTCCTGTTGGAAAAAACAGTTGTCAGAGTTGGGGAACATAGAAGAGATTCAAGTAAATGTTCTTCCAGCATAAACTTGTGTACTTGGCTTGATTCATACTTCCCTCTTAAAGACAAATCTTTAAGGTGGATTGTACTGTATGCTTCTCCAGGTGTACCTGTAATCATAAAATTGTCCGGTGTTGGCCAAAGCTGAAAACTGAAATCATCAGAGAAGATGACCTTACTACAATTATCTACGGTCCAATTCCTTTGGTCCGTTGCAAACCTCAGCCTGGCTCTACTTTGCCTTTTGTTGAAAAAGGGCCCTTTTCTTTCTTTGTATGACCTCGGCCAAGCCTATAGGAGCCTGTTTCAAACTCTCCTTGCGATGTAGTTTACCTCAGTCTGCCACTGTGTTTGAAGGTCACTTAATGTCATCCTATGTTTTTTTATGGTTTGGAGTTGCATTCGAATGAGTTTGTGGTCATCTCTATCACTGGATTAATTTTTACACTCTGCCAATCTGTATCCAATCTGCTTGACCTTCAGTCATTATGATGATCTACCTAATATTGAGTAGGACTCCCTTTTTTTCCACCAAAACATCCCAGCGCCATCAAGGTATGGACTCCTCTAGACCTCTGAAAGTATATCTGGCTTCAGGCTATCATTAGCAGATCATTGAAGTCCTGTAAGTTGCAAGGTGGGGCCTCCATGAATCAAAGGTTTTCCGGCACACCCACAGACGCTCAAATTAATTGTGACTGAGTTAATACCTTGAACTCTCTGTTGTGTTGTGTACTACAGTATATGGGGCAGTCTGTCTACACATAAAGGCTACTAAACACAATGACTAAGCTGATGAAAAAAAAGTTTTAATTTCTCTAATTGATTAAATAATATTTTTTAATTACTGGCGAAAAGTCAAAATAATTTACAAGGTAGCATGGTAGAGTAGTAGTCAGCACTGTTGTCTTGCACCTCCAGGTTCTGGGTTCGATTCCCATTTCGGTTCCTTGTGGGTTTGGTGGGTTTTCTCCGAGTACTCTAGTTTCCTCCAACAGTGAAAAGACATGCAGATTATGCTGACTGGCATTCCCAAATTGTCCATAGTGAATGTACTGTATGTGTGTATGAGCCCTGTGGTGGATTGGCACCCTGTCTATGGTGTACCCCACCTTGTGCCCTGTCTCCTGGGATAGGCTCCAGGCCCCCCCGCAACCCTGTATACAGGATACAGCACAATAGACGATGTGTGGGTGAAATAAATCAGGCCTTATTATGACCAATCTTTTTTTTTTGTTGTTAACAGCTGTCTTTGCTTTTGACATCGTAGAGTTTTGTGAGTGTCAGTACATGCAAATCAGCTGGGCTGTAGACATGATTGATTTAAAAAAAAGATAAATGAAGGCCTGTGTTGTAGCTCTATAATTCTAGGTTCGTAAACTGTAAGATCAACTTTAGTTTGTGCTTGCAGTTTAATTGAGCTGCCGATGTCTCACTGAGTGCTCTTTAGACAAACACACCATGGCGTAACACTAATGCCTTTGTTCTCCTCATGATTTCTTGACACAATAATTCTCAATCCACTTAATCCTAATTCATTAGAAAATAAAAAAGCTTAGATTCGTTTATCATCTTCTATCATGAATCATTTCATACCTCACAGAATCTGTCCAAATTACTGTGCAACCCCCTATCAGGCCAAGGTAATAGTGTTCTTTATAATTCATGAGCATTAGGGTCAGTGTCCCTCCACAATTGCTATTGCTCCATCACCTTTTGATAGATGTTACAACACTACAAGCTTACTGAGACAAGAGGTGTAAAAGAGGGAGGGATGACTGAAAAAAAAGCAGGAAAAAGGGAGGCAGGAAAAAGGGGGGAAGTTACAGAATTGTGAAGGTTTCATTGGTGAGGTTTTTGTTAGACAGTGTTCATTTCGTTCAATAAATAATAATTCATCCTTCTACTCAGAATACACGACAGAATCTAATGACAATTTCCTCAACAAATAAAATGAGAGGAAATGTCAGATCCAGTTATTTGAACAAACTTCATACTACTTTCTGGCCATGTCCCTGTCTGGTTCTCAATGCTTGTCACGTTGTCGCTAATTTCCTCTCACGCACATGATCACACGCTCACCAGGTCTGACGAGATCGAACTCGGTTATTAATATGTCTTGCTCTTACCAGGCACATGCTTATTATTTTGTCATTGGTTGGTCAAAGACATACACGATGCTTTTCATTCACGTTCAAGTGATGGAAGTGTAAGGAATTTGATCCAGTACATTTTCTGAACCTGACATACATCTGCTGCATGCATGCCATAAATGTATTAAGCACCAGAAGAACGTAACATGAACTTCTGTAGAAACCTTCTACAAACCTATGTTGAACCATTGTACCAACTAGGCATTGTTTAAATGCCACAGAAACTTGAGTATTTTTGCTGACCATGTCTATCCCTTTATGACCATGGGATAATGCACCATGTCACAAAGCTAAAATCATCTCATACTGCTTTCTAGAACATGACAGTGGGTTCACAGTGCACAAATGGCCTGCAGAGTCACCAGATCTCAATCCAATAGAGCAACATTTATGATGTAGTAGAAGTGGAATCAAGGAGGTCATTATTCTTTGCTGAAAGTATGTTACTAGCAGTTTTATTCCTTGTCTCTGAGTGCTCTGATTGTTCCCTGTGACCTTCTTCAACCAATCAGCTAATGAACAAACCATAATTGGAGTTGGACTGGGTGAGATGAGGAAAATACCACAATGTGCAATGCTATTCTGCTTCAGGACAAGAATTGGAAAACACTACTTTAATTTATAAGCAATGTGCTGTGTATGCACAATTCTCATGTGTAAATTTATGCAAATCCATGAATGATATATTTTACCATCACTTATTTGTCAAGTTCAGCATTTCAACAATGCCAGTATTAGTCAGAAACCAAAAATCTTCCATATTATATTTATTATTTACAGCGCTTCTAAACTCATGCTGAAAGAACCATGCAGTGGAGTATTTATTCTCCCCTGAGTGCCCTTGGAGAAACATGGCAATGCAGATACTTGATCAGCTAATAAATTATCTAGTGAAGAGGAAAGAGGCTTTGACACTTTTCTCACCCAATATGCAGTGAGGAAGCATGTCATGAATGGCAAATGACACAATAAGTATCAGTAATTGCAGATTTTGCGTCCAGATTTGTAAGTCTAAGCAAGCTTGTGCCACTCAAGAGACGTACTCCACACGTCATTCTGTCACTGGCTGATTGATTGGTGCATATATACAGTATATAATTAGTGCATGAATGTGAAAAAGACACAAATGGAAATGGACCTTATGGACAGGAAACTTCACTGCGTATGTACAGTATATACATTTATTTGCAACATTATTTATTTGTAACTTTTTTTATAGACTTCTTGTAATTATTAAACACATGAATTATTCAGTTGTTGAACTGCACAATTGTTATTACTTCCCAAAAAGCAGGATGCAAATGCATGTTTGAATACATAAATTTTATACACAGTAAAAAGAAAAAAAACATTTAATGACTGGAAAACAGCCAATAAACAATGAAGTACAATATTTATTTCATAAAAGCTCATTTATGTTTACTTCACATTTACGCCATTATCCAAAGCAACTTTTTCATCTCATTATACATCTAAACAGTTTATTATTATTCGGTTATACATCTGAACTTGGCAGTACTGGGGTATGAACCTGGGACCTTCTGATCTATAGCCCAATATCTTAATCATTGAGCTGGCTCTGCCCCTGTGAGGCAAACATGGCACAGTTCTTGACACCCAAAAACAATGGTTTGCCTAGATGCTAATAAATAATTAAAGAAATAAATAAATTACTGGTCTAAGGTCCACATACAAATGTCTCCAACATTGTTAAAACCTAAAAGGGCCTCGCTGCTTCACCAATTATTAATTGTGCCAATTGCAGAGTCTGGAGGTGGACTAAAGTCAAAATACAGGCATTACTTCCAAATAAGCATAGACTTTATTTTAGCCTAAAATATCACTCATTCCGTCTGTTATTCATTTTTCGCTTGTTTTCACGGTAGGTGTAAATAATTCTGTAGTTGACTGTAAATTAGCCTACCTGAAGGCAAAGCAAGTCATAATATTTTCTACACATTTGTCGCATAAAGTTACATTAAGAAAAAAGTCAAAACAAGTAACACTCTGGAAGTTTCGTCAAATTTCATCATCTACATCCGTCTTTTCTAGCTAGATAATGATGAAACACATTACCTGTTTCCCGAATATATATCAACTTTTCAAAGGAAATCAGTTTCTTCTGCATTAATCAAGTGTCTTTGTTTGCTTTTCATCATGTGATATTGCCATATACAGTAGTTTAATAACAACCTTTAAAAATTAATGTATATCGAACAGAAGCAAAATGTCCGTGTGTGTGTCTCTCTCTCTTTCTTTCTGTGTTTTTTTTTTTGCTGGACACTGCTTTGGTATTGCACCATTTAGAGGAGCAGCAATGGAAATTAACAACATGGCCTAGTTACAAAGCCAAACACTTGCGATGGTTGCATTTAAAATTTAGGCCAAATGAAAAAAGAAATAAAAGGACATAACTTAGAGGAGGGCAATGTAATGCTATCTTAACTTAGATTTACTGCGCCAAAAAAAAAAGTCAAAGACCCAATGTTAAACATGTAGTTGTGTAAAGTCTCTAGAAACATGCATTTCTAATGACTATATTCTACCCAAAAATCTTCTTTCTGTAAATAAAATGGCTTGAATTAAATAAATAAAGCTTAAAATTGTAAATTTTGCTTTAGCTATGTACAGTGATACCTTGGCATACAAACGCCCTTGCATCACGAATTTTCGCCTTAAGAATGGAATTTTTTTTCACAAGAAATTTATATCATATGAAGCATTTTTGGCAAACGAATGAAAGAAACCAAACCGAACACTTGAACCAAACACTGTCTTGTCTAAATGTTTTGATTGTTTTTATATGCAAAAATATGATCATAGTTTTGGAAATTGATAATATTTGTAATATTTTTGGATGGCTGGAATGGATTATCTCCATTTTCATTTATTGGAAAATGCATTTTGCAATACAAAATTTTGCCTTAAAAACCGACTCCCGAACTGATTAAATTTTTATGTTGAGGTACCACTGTATTCTGGTAAAACTGAGGTACCACTGTATTTTTATTTTTAGATGCTCCCATGAAAATGTCAGGGTTGCGTCAGGAAGGGCATCCGACATAAAGCCTGTGCCAAAATTGTGTGCGGATTGGATGGTTCTCTGTGGTGACCTCTTGATGGGACCGGGTGAAAGAAAGTATTAGGAATCAACATTATGATTAATTATGAACTCTATGTAGTGTGCTGTAGTCTAACTGATTAAAATATTTTTAATTATGACTGATAATATGCGTGCCAGGTTTCTCTTGGACAAAAAGTTTATAAACATATTTTATAATTATGAAAAACTTGGATGTGATTAAAAATGTTACATTTAATACTGAATAGCTCCGGATTGAATGGACTAAAAATGGACAAAAAACGCTGGAATTAAAATTGGAATTAAGAGGAACTTTTATATATAATATAATAGTATGAGGTATATTCTATTAATATCATATTAATAACATTAATATGTATAACATATTATAATAAATATAATATTTATTATATTATATTTATATATAATTAATATACATAAAACAATTTTTTGTATTTTATAGACATATTTTAATATACATTTTTGGCTGATAATCTGTGTGTGTATATATATATATAATTACTTTATATCAGAAGTCATGTTTAAAAGAAATTGATTTCAGCTTTAATTCACTATATCAGACTTCTGGTGTTTTAAACCTTTACATACACAAACTTAGTCTTTAAACAGTTTCCAGGAATTAATGTAAAGACTTTTAAAGGCTTTGAGTTATGATCTATTATGGTCTATTGTTATGATTAGAATAAACAGCAGGTATGCTTCTAAGGGCCTCCCATTACAACAAGTGCAATATTGCCCTTGATACCGTGGGAAAATGCAAGCACCTTGCCAGCTGTAAAGAATGACGGTGGCAGCATCATTGTTGTGGGGTATTTTACTAAAAAAGGAACAGATACACTTCGAAAACAGTTGGCACCCAGAGCTAGGAGGATTATGTAAAAATACTAAAGATAAGCAATAAGCCACTAGCGAAGAAATTGGACTTTCAGTGGGACAATGATCCTAAGCGTCTCTTAAGCAAACCGCCATCATTTGTAACAAAAATTATTAAAGTGTCCATCACAAAGGCACACAGTCAAATGGACTAAACTAAAATAAGAACGTCAGAGCGAGGAGGTCCACAAATCTGCATTATACCAGTTTTATCAGCTAGTAAGAGTGAAAATCCCAGACAGTTTGTGGGTGGCTACCCCGGGCGTTTAATTCAAGTTAAGCAATTAAACTTTTGACCCACTGAAAATCTGTTACAGTTTAAAACAAAAGCTATTATTTTATCTATTTTAGCTATTATTTTGAAATGACTTATTATGAAAACAAAGTTGACAGTCTAATTGACTAATGTTTGGCCCAAATGTATGTTACTACAGATATTCATTCATCTTATGCAGTGTACTGTACTTGTGCCAGTCCTTTCAGAAACACGCCATCTAGTTCTGTGGTATTTTGACAGTTTTCATGTGTTCCAAAGGTCCTCTAGGAGATAGGAAGAAGGGTAGAAATGAAAAAAAAAAAATGTCTGAACCATTAACTCTAATGTCACTGGAATATAATGTGAGAGACACTGACAATGATCTGAGTGAGGAGATTTGCTTCAAAAAATGAAGAAAGGTTACTTCAACCTTGAATTTACTTTAACACTAAATTCACAACTGAACTAACAACTGTCTGCCCAATTCACACCGCAGCACAGCACAGCGCAGTTCTATGAGAATCCTAATCATGCTCACACTGCTATGAAACTGCAGGCTGCACAATCATGTAATTGTTGTAGATTACGATTTTAAATAAGGTTTTACAGAAAGTGGAAGGGTTTTATGCATCTTTTGGTGTCACTGTAAATGCTTTTCCAAATTACCATAGTTTTTAATAAACCTTCATTTTCAGACTTTTTATTTATTCACCCAAAATAATGTTTTCCTGTAATTCATATTTAACACCATTTCACCAACATTTCTTAGCCAAACCGAGATTTATGTAAGCTAGTCATCTGGCTTCCTATCTTAATTATTCTCACAGCTGGGCCAAATTCCAAATGACTAAATATACTTACTAAATAGGCTATAATGCGAGGGTAATGTAGAGTCTAGTGCACTCGACAACATCATCTGAGCTTTAAGTCACAGAAAAAGTGTGACTTTAAATGAAATGAAAGACAAAAAGTGTGACTCTAGCTTGATACTAAAAAAAAAAATGTTTGGATGAAGCTTAAGTTTTGCCACATTTATTGGGAGAAAGAAGGAAAGTTTAAAATGATTTAAAAATGTAAACACTTTAAATTGTAAATTAAAGTAAAAGCTGTCATTTCAGTTTTAATTGTCTACCTAAATGTTTATGTAGTAGTGTCTTGTTTGTAAAGTTATGTGATTTGAATCTAATTTATGATTTTACATTGGTGATTATCACAATATAATAGGAATAAACATAATATCATTAGAATAAAATATTATTTATTTATATTTACTCATGTACACTAATAATAAAAGCATTATAAATTTCAGTTACCAGTTCAAGAAGTCATGAAAATTGTATAACAGCTACTTTTTTAAATAATAAATTAAAGCCACTGTAGGATTTTTTCCCTCAGTGACATACAGTGTTACCCCAGCATACGAACGCACTGCTTTGCGATTTTCTGCCTTAATTTTAAAAGAAATGTGCTTTGGCATACAAAGCATTTTTGGCATACGAGCGACCAGGCCGATCGCGTGTATTTCTGGTTGTGCATACTTCCGGTAGCCGATCAAAACTTGTTTGCGTGGAAAGCCAAGCAAAGCAAGTTTATAGGTGTGTTTTTTTGTGCATTTTGTGTGAAATTTAGTGAGGAAAAATATACCATAGCTCAATGGGTGCCAAGAATGTTAGCAAGGAAGAAGAAGACAGAAGAAAAGAAGAAGAAAGCGGAGCCAATTTCAGCTTTGTTTTTAAATCAGCTGGTGCCCAGAGGAATCATAAATTAAGGTTAAGTGAGGTTTAATTGTCAATTTATTTTATATTTTACTTCATTTACATGTGAAGTAAAATACGATTATATTGTTGGAAATCAGTAATGTTGCAAATATTTTTGGATGGCTGGAATGGATTATCTGCTCTGCGGAGTTCTTACATGAACTGATTATTCCCTGCTGAAATAAACACCCCACGGCCCAACGCTCCCCTCTAAGTCCTGCGTCGGGGTTCCCACACATAACAATATACTTGGTGGCGCCATATTGAAGCGCCCCCTCGTTACACTTAAGAACTCGCCTCCAGGGCTGATTAAATTCCTATGCTAAGGTACTGTACCACTGTATTTTGTTTTTTAGATGCTGTAAATGACTATACACACAGCTGGAGAGATCAACATGCCAACATAGGATGGTTGTAAAGGTGTAGGAGTCAAATGTAAACTGGGATTTAGGAACACAATTAACTACAATACCAGATGTCTACAATATAAGATGTCCTATGTTGTTAAAAAAAACAAATTAATACTTGTGACAGTGACAGGTCTTTTTTGCATTGCAACAAAGCATATTCAAATATTTTTAAATAAAACATTTTGCTTTTTATTACTCAAATACACTTCGCATCACTTTTTAAAATTAGTCCATAAACTGCATCAAAAGTTTCAAAACTCATCAGATTTGAGCTGAATGTCTACTCTTCAGTCGCATCTTGAATGCTTCATTTCAAATCCACTGTGGTGCTGTACAGAAGCACAAATACACTGTGCCAATGCCCACTTTAACCAACTTTGGGCAGCTTAGCAGCGATAGATAGATTAGCCATTTTTATTGCTGAACTATAAATAGTTCTTTGTTTGAATGTGGTTCTTAACAATGTTTTAAAATATTAGCACACCAAATCTGTTTTAAATATTTCTTATATTCATGTGAAAAAGAATTAAAACAAAAGAGTGAGTTTCTCTCACATCTTCATTTATAAATCAACCACACTCTAGTTTGCAAACTCCTGGAATAAGACCTTTACGATAGTAAAGTGTAAAGCGTAAGCTTGCAGCAGGCAGAGGCCTGGATACCAAGGGTAACACCTATCATCAATGCATCACTTCATCCGCTGTTTTATCTGTTTTATTGCAAATATTAGTTTGTTCCACAACCTTACTCATATAACACACAATATTCTTCGTAATTCGCAAGATTGATCAGACTGGTGGGTGTCCTGCAATACCGGCACTCGACAGAGACCGTGTGTAAAAGACTGATTTTCTCATTAACTCAATTGACAAGAACAATTTGGTGAGGAGAGATATGTGTTCTTTTGTTTCCTTCACTGGCTTGATGACACATCAAACTATGAGCAATGAATATCTATTATGTCTGTTTAATGCACCAACTGAGTGATTTCATATCACATCAACATGCAACTTTAATTGCTAAATAGTTATCGATATAAATTCAACAGCACTACACAACCATGACCTCTTCTGCATGTAAAAGATGCCCGGACCAATTGAGCTATTTTCTGATGACCTCTTATTGACTGTGAGTAATAGTTGTAGCGAGGCTATTGAAATTAATCTCAGGTAGTGATGAGCAAGGGTTTCATCTCTGCTATGACACAAAGTCGTTATTAACAGCCTAGCAGCCCCCCCTCCCCTCACTCTTTCTCACACCAGGGCGCTGCTTTTACAGAGATACTGGAGCATGCCATGAAAAAAATGTATTGCTGAAGAAAATACACAAAGGCAAGAGATTCACAGTAATCAAACTTCTGCTCTTCCTCGCACATCGCCTACACAATTTATAGAAATGCGGATGACAGCTGGATCTAATAGAGTCGTGTTGGTTTAGGTTGTGTGTGGAGAATGTAGCTTCTTCTGTGTTCCTGATCAGACGAACACCTAAGAGCAGTATTGTTTGGAATGCTAAAGGCGGGAGAGCATAAATAAAAGGTTCCAGCATAAGGTATAATTTGAATCTATCTATCCATCTAGCATCCATGCAGTTTTCACACAGTTTACTGCGAAACAGAAACAAAGAAGTCTGACACTTTTCAGACAGAGTCCAAATTTATTTTCAGTGCATACTGTCTCCTTGCAAATGCTTAAACGCAAAGCAATTAGGCGCACACAAGGGAAATGTCAAATTAAGTAGAGCAAGGCAACAATATAATCTGCCCTCTAGAATGTGTTTATGATAAAAAGCTCTCGCACGAGCAGGTGTGTCAAAAACACGCATGGGACGAGAAACACTTTTCCTGAAAGGCTTGCAAAGAAAATGGATTTATTTTGACAGTACAGTCACAGCGGTGTTGCTTCAGAAACCAAAATAAACTTATTTCGTGCCCATTTTAGCTTTGAAATACATGTTAATGACACTAATAACCAGCTACTAATAACAGCATATGGTATAGAGAATGTGTGAGTGAGTAGTTTTAATGACTTATCTTTTATTAATTTGGAATTTATTCGGTTTCACTTACACATGAGGCAAATTCAATTATAAGGCCTTCATTCATTTGAAAATGGCAGTGGTTACACACCATTTACTATAAAATATATTATACAGCAGTTAGTTCCGTCCAAGTAATCTGATTAGAAGAGGGGCTTTCCACAAGTATCGATAATGTTCAGTAACAGCACTGGGACATTTAACTGTATGTAACTAGTGTTCTAATGACCATTAATTACACTAACTGGCCGTCACAATATGGTCAAAGTGTCCTCTTAACAGTCTACTTAACAGTTGCTTTTAACACAAGGCTGAATCACAAATCCCCCTTAACCCCTAATCAAAGGCCCTACTTGAAGAGTGTGACAATGACAATAGATTGTATAGACTAGCTCACTAGCTTTCCCCTTAACACTATTTGGGATTAAACCTCAGAACCTGGTAGTTAACGTAGCTGATATTCTAAGGTGAAATAAGTGGAAATATAAAGAGAAAGGAGTGTCCACCACCTCCAGGTTTATTCTACCTCACCTTTCCTCTACATACTCTAGTACCAGTAAGAATTATATAACTATAATATACTACTTAAATGGATTTCTCACAGCATTCTGACCACTTCTATCCACAAGTTGTTTCTATCCAAAACAACATGTTTTTAATCTTCTCTAGTTCACACATAATACTTCACTGCTACATGTGTTCTCTTGGCATTTTGTTGCTACCTTTATCAGATTTAAAAGACTGATGTTTGCCTACAATTTCTGGCCAGGCTCGATTCCCGTCTCTGTGTGCATGGAGTTTGCATGTTCTCCTCGTGCTTGGTGGGTCTCCTCCGGGTACTCCAGTTTCCTCCCACAGTCCAAAGATATGCAGGTTAGGTTAATTGGCGTTGTCAAATTGCCCGTAGTGTGTAAATGAGTGTGTGAGTGCCCTGCAATGGATTGGCACCCTGTCCAGGGTGTACCCTGCCTCATGCCCTAAGCCTCCTGGAGTAGGCTCCAGGTCCCCGTGACCCTGAATACAGGACAAAGCGGTATAAAAGATAAATGAGTGAGTGAGTGAGTGTTTGCCTACAGACCAAAAAATAAACCATCAGCCACCTACCTTAAAGCATTTTCTCACAAATCCTTCTATACCGTTCTCTCTGCTATCTTTACGCACTGCTCAGTTGGACCCACTATCTTTCAGGGCTCAAGGAAAACATCAAGGCTCTTCTCTGTTCTCAAACCTGGATGATGAATAAAATGCCTCTGGGTGTCTGAACAGCAGACCAATGAGTGTTTAGTCATCGATGATGACTAAACACCTACCTCTTAACCGAATATTACATTAGTATTTTATTATTTAAAAAAAGTGTTGTGTGTAATTTATATTCCTATAAACTTTATAGTCCATGACCTATTGTAGTCCATGACCTAGTGAACCAGTATGAGAATATGTTTATTGATGGGCACTTCAAAGCACTTATGTAAGTCACTCTTGGTAAGGGCTTTTGCCAAATGTCATAACCGTAAATGTATTACAGTACTCAATTTTTTACACTCACCATTAGGCTTGGGTATCGTTTGGGTTTTGGGTTTTTATGACACCGGTTCTAAATCGATACTTTTAAAATGGTACAGGTGCTCTAATTAAAGAACAGCTATTTGTTAAAAAAATTTATATAAAATATAATATAATATATGAATAAAATATACATAAGTATGTAAAAAATATACATAATTATACATAAGTATACTGTGAGTAGGTACAAAACACTACTGATTTACATACTACCCGATCCAACTACAATAATTAACATCAATGACAGCAAAGTAGTTGCTATTCTTGGTATGTTACAAACCAGCTTAAAATTTCAACAATTCTTTTGCAGAAATATGAACATATTTCCTTATCTGGCAAAATACGACACCTCTCCTGACTTTGCTAGAGTTGGTGAGACTGGGGCCGGGGACGCACACACTGCCAGCTGATGTCTGCAAGCTGTTAAACACTGTGCATGCCTCTGCTTTTAACTTCATCGTGTGTGTCCTCATATGTTTCATTAGGTTTGACGTGTTTCCCCTTTGTTGTTTCCCGATTGTTGAAAGACATTTGTTGTGTGTCATGGTAACCAAATTCTTTGTTGTGAAATACAGCCCCGCTTTAGTACGTTTAGCTTTAGGCAATTTAATTTAAGCGTGTTTACCTTAGCGAGCTAACGCTACTTGCTGCCATCAGAGCAAGTGTAATTACTGCGTGTGCTCATCGGTTGGTCTCATTTCCCGAGTTGTGCTTTTCATTTGTAATGTGAAAACAGCATGGACACTAGTGTTACTGCAAAGATTAGTTTGATTTAAATTATTAGCTTTCTGACTCGTGTTCACGTCCATTTTCTTTGGCGGGAAATAATTTTTCACGTTCGATGGCACCAAAGTGAGGCAACGTATTCTGCATTCTGATTCGGTTCTATTACATACCGGCTTTCAGTACCCAACACTACGTACTGTACACCTGTTCAACTGCTCCTGAATGTAAAAATCAGTCCATCACATGGGAGCAACTCAATGCATTTAGGCATGTAGACATGGTCAAGGCAATCTGAAATTCTAATTACTGTAAGCATCAGAATGGGAAAGAAAGGTGATTAAATGACTTTGAACGTGGCTTGGTTGTTGGTGCCAGATAGGCGGATCTGAGTATTTCCAAAGCTGCTGATCTACTGGGATTTTCACTCACAACGATCTGAGAAAATATCCGGTGAGCAGCAGTTCTCTGCGCAAAAAATGCCTTGTTGATGCCAGACTTCAGGGGAGAATGGCCAGACTGGTTCTAGCTGATAGAAAGGCAACAGTAACTCAAATGACATCTCGTTATAACTGAGGTATGCCAAAGAGCATCTGGGCTACAGCAGCAGAAGGCCACACAAGATAGCACTTCTGTCACCTAAGAACAGGAATCTGAGGCTACAATTCGCATGGACTCACCAAAATTGGACACAGAAGATTAAAAAAATGTGGTCTGATGAGTCTTGATTTCTGCTGAGACATCCGGATGGTAGGGTGAGAAAACAACATGAAAGCATGGATCCATCCTACCTTGTATCAACAGCTGAGGTTGTTGGTGATGCTGTAAAGGTGTGGGGGATATTTTCCTTGCCACACTGTACGAATGTACTTTAGTATTAATTGAGCTACAGCCTACCTGAGTATTGTTGTTGACCATGTCCATTTTTTTCATGACTACAGGATAAAGTCCCATGTCACAAAGCTAAAATCATCTCAAACTGGTTTCTTGAACATGACAATAAGTTCAGTGTAGTCAAATGCCTGTCACAGTCGCCAGATTAGAGCACTTTTGAATGTGGTGGAACAAGTGATTTGCATCATGAATGTGCAGCCTATGCAATACTATCATGTAGATACGGACCAAAATCTCTAATGAATGTTTCCAGAACTGTGTTTAATTTATGCCATGAAGAATTATGACAAAAGGGATTCGACCCAGGACCAGCAGATGTATGTAATGAAGTGCCCGAGAAGAGCATACGCTACTATAACTAAGTAGCTACATTTAACATGAAAAAGACACCACACAATATCAGGACTGTCAGTGGAACATCCAAAGATTTGGGAATGTTCCTTGTCTATGCGAACATGAATTAATCTGGCATGAAGACCACTGATAGCTTTCTAAGCTGAGTTTACTAGCATTAGCCATTTTAACACAAAGTTTAATCGCATTCTAAGAGGCAAAAGGGCTGATGTGATTACAGAAGTAATCAGAAATTAAGTAGACATTGCTGTTTCCAAGCTTGTTTTTTTTTTAACCAGACAATAAAAAGTCTTAATGCCTGGTGCAATTTGCATGTTTCCCAGACTGCTTCGGTCTGTTTGGTAGCACCGTTCAAAGGATGGAATTGTGTGCAAGTAATTGACAGCCTTTTCTGTTTCTCTCTCTCTCTCTAAAAACCTTGCCATTATTCGCTGAGATTCTAAAGTTTACTACATGCTCTGCCACATTACTTATCCTTGTTCATCTTTTGCCTCAATATTCTGATTAATCATTTATGCCATGAATTTAGGAACATTTGATATTTGTAGCTTTATAGCTACGTACACAGCTTATAAAGGTGACAAGTGAGAAAAAATTTAATTAAAATCTCAGTTGGTCATTACGGTGTAATTGTATAATTTGATTGTTATTTCTTCCCCTCAGTGTTATTTTATAATTAAAGTAAGAACTTACATTCATCTCATTTCCTTTATTAAATCATTAAAATGAATAAAGTCATAAGATTTTATTATCCTAATAGAATATTTGAACACTCGACCATTCAGTGACTGCTTGTACATTGATATTCTGGGAGACAGTGTTCTCTTAAGAATAGAAAAGTTCTATGTGTTCTACAGAAAGTGAGATAATGGTGATCAGTTAGAGTAACTTTGTATTGAAATGTAGTAACTTTTAAAAGGATAGTATAAGGCATATGCATATATTTGAATGGAAATGAACACCCAACGTTTTTCCCCCAGTCATTTTGTTGAATTGGTGACGTTAACGCACTCAAAAACACTCACAAGATACAGAACCAAACCGGTCTGATACTAACTGATACGCCAAAAGATGACAGTATTTCAAAAAGGGTAAGTAGTTTCTAAAAAAATTGTGTTCAACAGATTCTAAGGGTTAATGTTTGTATGGTTCCAATGCAATAATTGTTTCCTCTGTGTAAACTGTTGACATGTTAGAGTTACAAGAGCTGATATCTCACACAAATAAAGGCTTAAATCACTCAATTTTACTCTCCATTCTCCACGGTTATTTAAACTGCTACGGTTCATTTTATTAACACTAACACAATATTGAGAATGATCCCTAACCATATACATTTAATTTTAAGAGGGTTGGCTAGAAACAAGATATTAAAGTAAGCAGATGTTAGAGGGAACAGAAACAAGCCACGTCCACGTAAATTTCAGTACAACACTGATATCTTGTTTTTCCCGCTGGCATTTTATTGGATTGTTGCACATGATAAATGATGCGACACGCCACACCTGCAGTGTTTTTCCTGTCAAAACACTTCCGCTATAGATTCCCTCAGCTATCTGTGAATCAACAAATAATTAACACACGAAAACAGTTGTTTGTTTATATGTGGAAAGCAAGTCTGATAAACCCTTTGTTTAGCAAACTAGACGAATCGTTTAGAGATTTTTCTTAAAAACATACTTGGGTACCTGTTACAACTGCCATCCAAGCACCAAGAAAAAACAACAAATGAACAATATATGGCTAGGCTCAGACTCGGATGCTCAGTCCACAACTCATGGTGTGGCTCTGTGCGTGTCTGAGGGTCGCCTTCTGCCCAAAACTAACTTTTGACTCAATGTTTCATGGAGGATTTTAAAGTATATGAGTCACTTGCCTGACAAAAAAAACACCAGTCTTATTTTTAAAAGTTCTTTCATCGTGAACAGATACTGCTAATTTAGAAAGATAATCTTGCATGTTTGCCGACGGCTGCTGAAGAAAGTCTGTTGGTAGCCTTCTGCCAAATTGTCTGTTTCTGTGAAACTAGAGGGTTCTTGGCCACACTGTGTGACAAGCTGTGGGATAGACAGAGAAAGCTAGGACTGAATAAGAAGGAGGCCCACGTACTGGTAAGAAGAGTGCTTTAAACACTAGCCATGAAGTAGTCTGTCAAACTATAAATGATACAGTGCTAAAAGCTGTCCGGGAAGGTTTGTAATGTATAGCCCTATTCATATAGGATTAGATTTACACTGGCACCTGGGGTAATTCCATTATTCGAGGGAGTTACTCAGGGATTTTCATTCTGTCCAAAGCAGCCATTTCAGTGTTTTTCTCCTTTCCCTCTTGAGAATATTATAAAATTACCAACTGTTTTTAGATCAATTTTGCACTGAGCTGATCATTTTAATCCCACCTGAATATTTTTTTTCAGGCAGATGCTGAGGTTCGAAATGAAAAAGAATGGGTTTTTGATCACTATTAACGCTGTGCGTATCTACTTAGTTCAATTGAAAAATCAGTAGAGCATGATATCCATGCCCCTAATTTTCTAATGTTAGAATTTCTAAGTTTCTAAATTTCAAATTTTCTAATGTTAGAATGCTACAACAATTAATGATCTTATTTTAATGTTCTCTATATTCAAATAGAAAATGCTTATTTAAAAAATGACAATGAACAATGCAAACATCTCAATTTTGTATAAGAAACAACCGCCTACAAACTTGATTGTCCTATGTGTCAGCTGCATGCAGTACATCACCAGTTGAGCAGAGCGAGCTTCATTAATGGAAAGGAAAAAATGTATTTTATCACCTTAACATGTCACAGCAATAGAAATGACCAAAACTAGTCATACAGATTTAGAGAGAGTCGTTAAGGATTTGCCTCTGCCTAACCCGGACTAAGAAAAAAAATGCATTTTACATATGTCTAAAATTTACTTTCACCAAACATCTGTGTCACACTGAGCTCTTATACACTATACTGTAACTAAAATTATTCACACCCCCTTCATTAATCATACTGCCTCACGCCTAGGGTGAGAGACTCTCATTAACACAGAAACAGGGAGTTCAGACAGAAAATGTATTCACATTCAACACCAGCAGTCAGTTAATAACTTTATTAAAATATACTTCATTCAGGGTAATATGATTAATACGAGTGGTGGCTAGAACCGGAATATTCACCAACTTTGTACCTCACACTGTCTATTACACCGAAACGGTCTGGTGTCATTTTTGGTGGTAATTTTTGGTATCTTATCAATAAATGATAATGTTCAGCAATACCACTGGAGCTTGCAGTACCGCAGTTAAAGCACCAGTGCATTCAGGATAAGTGGATCTTCCGTGTGAAGGTAAATAGGCAGCATATCTGACACATTAAACATCTGGGAACGTTTTAGATTCGGCTGGAGAGCTTTTACACCAAGCACTGGTACAGAAATTAAATAAAGTAGCTCTGTATTGGCACAGGCTTGGGTGTCAATCTCTGCATGTGCGTTTTGTAGTCTGACACGAGTGTAAGATACAAGACCACGTTCCAGATGTGAAATGCATTTGTTATTTTATATAACTGACACATAAGCTTCTCGTGGGGGGGGGGAATAATTCATGGATAAGCAGAAAAGCATGCTTGATCATTAAAAATGCAGAAGGACATTACAAAGCAGTATTTCTAGAGGATCAGCATGGACGTCAACCAGCTTCGAAGGGAATGATCCAAACACTCGCGCGCGCGCGTACGAACTCACACACACACACACACACACACTTCGAACGTGGAGCGCGAGCACAGCGAATGCGCTATTAAGATTCCAGGCAGAATAATAAGCACTATGTGACGCTGAATGACTATATGAATCTAGATGTATACACACACACACACACACACACACACGTACAGACGAGGGTGAGGAGAGATGATAACGCGCGTCCCCTGCGTGTTCATATCGAAATATTCTGCGCGTACGAGCGTTAAAATGATGAAAGGGAGCGTAGCCTACTTCACCGTTCTGCGCCGTCCTCCTCCGAAATGTCCCTCTTCAGCCTGTGCGAGTGATGGCGAGTGAGACGTACATTGGATCACTAATAACGAGTGGCAAGCATTCCCCCCTTAACAGCTATGGAGAGAGAGAAGGGGAAAAAAAACCGCTTCACCTCTGCAGCCACGGACAGGTAACTCTCTCTCTCTCTCTCTCTCACTCTCTCTCTGGGAGCAGGAGGGGGAACTACAGCCCATTTGCCCCCGTTCTCCCTCTTTTCACTCGGTTTCTCCTCACCTCCCTTTATGTTTCCACGATGGCTGCACAATCCCTTAATCAATTACTCAGCCCGAGAAACAGATAAACAGAGACAGACGGAGAGACGTCGCCCCTGTCATGATCTACGTTCTCATTCCCCGTGTACAGTCATTTAGCCTCGCGAGGAGAAAATGTGCGTGAAGCGGAAAAACGGCGCAAAACACTCGAGAGCTGCTCCGGCGAAATATTATACACTCGCACGAGCACAGTGAGCGCGAGCGCCACCGCCTGACACGAACATTCCAGAACAGCTTTACACCTGTTTTTATCTCTCACTCACTCTCTCTTACTTATTCACTCGTCGTCTATACCGCTTTATCCTGTATACAGGGTTGCGGGGGGCCTGGAGTCTGTCCCAGGAGACTTAAGGCACTAGGTGGAGTACACCCTGGACTGGGCAGGGCACACACTCATACACACATGCTCAATCACACACTACAGGCAATTTGGGAAGCTCAGTTAGAATGTCTCTGGACTGCGGGAGGAAACCGGAGTCCACGGAGGCAACCCACTAAGCACGGGGAAAACATCCACACAGACGTCGAGGTGGGAATCGAACCCAGACCCTGGAGGTAGAAGGCAACAGTGCTAACCACTAAGCCACCATGCCACAACCTGTGTTTATCTCACTCACTCATCATCTATACAGACCTATTCAGGGCCTATCCCAAGAGACTTAGGGCACAAGGCGGGGTACACCCTGGACAGGGTTCCAATCCAT
>JAOVVB010000018.1:13534597-13549522 GCA_028570985.1 Heterobranchus longifilis | reverse complement strand
CATTAGAGAGATTTCTTGTTTCTTTTTCCGATAAAACAGTGTTTCTGTTGTGTGCGTGTGTGTGTGTGTGTGTGTGTGTGTGTGTGTGAAAAAAGTGGAGGAAGGGTAACTGTAAGACAAGAAGGGGGAGAGGGGAGCTTACTTTAGATTCACACACACACACACCCAGCGCCTGCGCGTACAAACGGAAACACTTATCTTTCAAAATTTATTTTTTTTAAAGGTAAAGTGCAGGTTAATTAGTTTTATCTTTACTTAATATTTTGTGTTAATTTTTTTTATGTATTTATTTTTTTGGGCTGTGGAACGAATAATTTGAGTTTCTATTATTTCTTATGGGAAAATTTTATTTGGTTTACAAGTGTTTAGTATATGAGCCCGCTAATCCAAGGTTCCACTGTATTTATTAACATTTACGTTAGTCCCATTGTGCTTTGCTTAATTCTGTTTTTTGTTTCAAGTGCCGATCCATGCACACACATACAGATCGCCAGGTGCACGTTGGATTGTTTGCACAATTGCACAAACCAAATTAAACCACCACCAAGTAGGAGCATGTTAAAACTCCAATTTGAGATATTACTGGGGCACATCACCAAGTAAAAAGAAGGGTCTAGCAACCCCCTGATGGGTCAAATATTATGCACATTTTATGAATGAACATTTATGGTGTACTACGTTGTATACAGATACAACATGCATACATTTTCTTCACTTTTAAACAGACATTTAGGGCAATAAGAAGAATCAGTTGACAAGGAGATATACATAGTGCTTTATAACTAAAGAAATCATGTAAAGAGTAAAATCTTGTTTCAAGATCTTTAAGATTTGTGGTTAATACTGAAATTGTAATTGTGTGCAACTGGTCAGATTGGTAATTTTTGTTTACCCTGTATAGTTAACTGTGTACCAAACTTCATTTGACTGCTGCAATGCAGGCAGTCAAATGATCCACGAGGCAGTGGATCATGTAGAGTCTAGACTTTGCCACATTTGTGTAGTGTTTATTTTGATTTAATTTATTTTTTTAAGGCCAAGGGTAAAGAGTATTGTGAAATGATCTGTGAAAGAATTACATATGCTGAGGATAAGATTTTGCATAGAATTCCCAATCAAATCAGTCTATTATGTCTTTCCCTGTCCATCCATCCTGCACAACTAGGGCGTGGCAGAGGCCCCTGCATGCCCCTATGAAACAACAAAGGAATCCTGAGGTGCAGTTTGAAGGCTTTGGGAGACAGTTGCTCATGGAAGCATGACTAATTGCTTAAGACAATTGCATATACAATTGCTTTAGAGATGAATAAAAATCAGTCTTTAAAACTAAAGGCAAAGTACATCAATTTCAGCAGAGCTGAAAAACAGAAAAACAAGCACCTCAAACACAAAGCATACAACACAATACAAGACTGATAGCTGTTATGGGAAGTAAGCAAGTTTTTGTATCCTGTGAAAAAACTTAACTCAGCCCCAACATCTTCCTGAGATTTGAATCCTAAAAAATGTTCTGCTGAAGCTCACAGTGTCAATGATCAGAAAGGATAGGAGTGCTTTGCTGTGGAAGTAGGGTATGAGATTTTGCAGGACTCTGCAAAGCATTCAGTGCACTGAGTATTGCATAAGAAAGAGAGGAAAGGAAGTCTATAGCAACACAGAGTCTCTATAGGAACATAGAGGCAGATCCATGGGAGGTTGGATTACAAGGGATGGCAGCTACTGTACTTGTCCATAATGGATTTTACTGCAAGAAAAGTCCACTGACTTTCATTTAAACACCACCTTTACACAAAGAAAATATATTTCTCTAATAATCAATAGAAAAAAGATATAAAAAATATATTCACAATATAAACAATAATATATTGTATTAATATATTACAATATATTGAAAAATGCATAAGGAATTGCCAATTTTCATATTAAAATATATTCAAATGTATGTCTTTATTTTACAATATATTGCCATATATTTTTTTCCATAAGGGTAGTTGGCAAAATGTCACAAGTCATAGAATATAATTGTAAGGATGGTTATAATGAAATACCTGTACATATGGGTAAGTTGCTTTTTTTATTTTTATTTTATTATTATTATTATTATTATTATTATTATTATTATTATACTTCCAGTTGATTTCTTTTATTTAAATTCTTCAAACAATCTCACCAATATTTAGTATTGATTAACTGATTGATTAATGAAGCCTCAAAATAGAATGGATAACTTTCATTATAAATGGTCTCATAAGTTCTAGTTAAGTACAGCAAAGGTTATTCACATCCTGGAATAACCCATTATAACTACCTCAGTTTTTCAACATGCTCTATGCAGTTCAATGTGCTGTGTATGCCATGTATACCTGTATCTCTATTTTATCTGCAATGTCACACCAAAACTGCACCTTTTTTTTTTCAATACTGAGAAGGTTCATGTGACACAGTCATACAACATCTCACCAATCTCATCGCTCTCCTATGAGTCCATCTTCATGGGTCTTGACATTTTTGTCACAACATAGTCATTCTTGGTTTATTTCTTACCTGATGGGACAGTTGTATCATACAGGTGACATGGATGGGATCCAGATCTGCTCTATGCACACATTTGCACACGTTCCACAAGGGTTATTTCTGTGTCCCTTTCTGGTCTTCCTCTTTACCACTTTCTTAGAGACCTACCATAAATATCTGAAGATGCATCCACATATCAAAATTTTGTGATCTCCTGGGAAATTCTCAGAACTTACCCTTTGTCACTGCACAACCACATATTCAATTTACTTTACATTGCCAAACTTATTTATGAATTTCTGTTAATTGTGGCCAATGAAATGAGTCCCTTTTTATCTCGATACTTGGGTACTTTAACTCACTGCTGGTAAATCTGCTTTGCAACTGATCCAGAATGCAACTTCATGCCTTGTTTTCGACCAGTACAAGTTCTTCAATACCTTCCCATTGATGCACTCCCCCAACTGCCTTCTTGCAGGTACCTGCAACGGATAATACACTTTGTAGTCACGAGGATGGGTTTTTGACAGAGAAACTAGAAAAACTCGAATATAAATTAAATTAAATTTTATTTGTATACGATTACAGTATATTGTTAATATAAATCACTCTGGTTAAGGCTGCTAAATTATGTAAGTGAAATACAAATGTAAATTTACTAAAACAATCTCAGCCAAATTACTTAATCAGTAGCCAGCAGTCTTCCTCCCACAATCCAAAAACATGCAGATTAAACAAATTTGTGTTTACAAAAAATTCCCTGTAGTGTGTGAGTAGGAGTATGAATGTGTGTGCCCTGTGATGGATGTGTACCCTGCCTTGTGCCCAGAGTCCCTTGGGATAGGCTTCAGGCTTTCCGTGACCCTGTACAGGATAACGAGTGAGTGTGTGAATGAGTAGTAAGCAATCAAATTTCATGCATTTATTTTTGATGATTAGTCAAGACCCCATAATGACCCCATAATTGTCTAATGAAACTGAGCTCAACTGATGGTTACGAAAGTATCGTGCTTTTGATTGGCTAATGAAACAGGGTCCCTTTTGCTCAGGGAAGCTATACCTTTCTCACAGGTAAATACTTTCCATTTATTTTTTCACCCAAACACAGTAAAGCAGTGTTGAAAGATTTGCATTATAGATGAAGAGCAAAAGATTCATAAAATGTGTATAAGAGTGAAAAAACAGGCTTTATAACCTTAAGACATAATGATTTAAACATATTCGCAGCTATTAATTTACAGTTTAGGTTGTGTATTTGTCAATAATGTATTGCGTGAACCGTGTGTGAACCGTGTTCCCTTTTTTTTTCTTTTTTCTTTTCATAAAAAAAAATTAACATGTGAAAATGTGAATTCCAAATGTTGGAGTGCATAACATCAATTATATAATAAAACAGTTAGTTATATTTTATTGTATTTACAATTATTTTATTGTTTGTTAAGTGCAAACAATGTATAGCATTCAGCATTTTATATAGACAAAAAAATGTAAGTAAAACTGACATATTGTAGGTACATTAAAAGGAATTATTGAAAAAGCCATAGTGCTCCAGCCCTAGAGTGGAAAAGCCCCAACTACTCATGACAACTACTCCAAATTCTATTAACTATTAAAATACCCCTAAGCTACAGTATGTAAGAGAGTAGCCATCCCTCACCCATGCTATATACATATACATCCACAAATATATACTAGCCATGTTGTATGCCATGTTGTACGCTACTTGCCCATTAGTCACCTATAAAATCTACTGTCGCTGTATGCTGGCAAATCATATATTCCAAAGAGGAGAGAGATAGAAGACATTCACATAGATTTTTGAAACATATTATTAACATTGTTCTATTTTATTATAAGATCCTGTTTATTGCTTACTATGTCTAACATAAATTAAACTGATATAATTTCCACTCTGGTTTTCTCCCACAGTCCAAAGATATGCAGGTTAGGCTAATTGGCGTTGTGAAGTGTGTGAATGCGTGTGTGTATGTGTGTGTGCCTTGCGATGGATTGGCACCATGTCCTGGGTGTACCCTGCCTCGTGCCCTAAGTCTCCTGGGATAGGCTCCAGGTCCCCACGACCCTGAATACAGGATAAAGCGGTATAGAATGAGTGAGTGAGTGATATAATTTCCTTTATATAGCATTTAACTTGCCCTATTTAGGGATTATTCCTACCTTATACTTTCTCTCAGCAGGACATTGGTAAATGCCACTGGAACTGGAGCTTAACTCGGACTAAGGCTTTCAAAATCCTCCCAATTTAAATTCAGATTGTTAGATTGTTAACTGGATACAATTAGTAACAAGTTAATGAAAATGAAGAAACAACACAATATAATGTATAGAACATAATTTTGAATAACTACACCTTCCTCGACATACAATCTATAAAAACCTTTTCTATCACAAGGAGTTGAGATGTAGTTTACAATTTAGACTATCACACTAGGCAAAGACAAAAGACATGTCATGAACTTTATCATCAGTCTACAGTACAGTATATACCCCACTTCCTGTACTGTACTTTTGCAACATTTGATCATGCAACTGTTGTTTCTCTCTTGCTTGCTTATCCAAAGAGCTGCTTAGTTTGAAGTGTCATTTCCTGAATCACTTGAACATACACTGATCAGCCATAATGTTTTCACCACCCCCCTAATATTGAGTGGGTCACCCAGTTTGCCACCTAAACAGAAATGACCTGTATGCTCTGACACCTTTCTACTGGAACTGCCATTAACCCTTTCCTCAATTTGAGCTACAGAAGCTCTTCAATTGGATCAGACTACAGGCACCAGCCTTCACTCCCCATGTTCATCAGTGTGCCTTGGGCACCCATGACCCAGTTGCCAGTTCACCATTTTTTCTTCCTTGGATCACTTTTTATATGTCCTGACCACTGCAGCCTGGAAACCCCCCATAAGAGTTGCAGTTTGGGAGTTGCTCTGATCCAATGATCTAGCTATTACAGTTTGGTCCTTCTCACAGTGGCTACATTTTTTATATCTCATTACAATGGTGACTGGATGTAGGTGTAATATATTAGGCAGTAGGTGAAGCTGTTCAGCAGAAAAGGACAGGCAAGCATAAGGATTTGAGTGACTTTGCTAAGGGGCCAAATTGTGATGACTAGTGTAGATCAAATTGCTGAAAATGTTAATGTTGGTTGTGATAGTAAAGGTGCATCACTGTTAGGGTAGCTAAAGGGGAGACCTACTCAATATTAGGCAGGTGGTCATAATGTTATGGCTGACAGGTGTATCCTCTTGGATTGAGGATAGGTAACTGAGTTTCTGCAGTCTGTTCCAGAATGCTACCTGGGAGTAATGGGATAGCTCATTAGCAAATGGAGATGACAAACTGTCTATTCTTCAGTCTTCCATAGCACTCTGTTCAAAGGTATATAAAAGGTACGGTACTATCTGTGCTTTCAGGCATTAAAGGGGTCTTGGAACATAAACATGCAGGTAAAGCAGGCTATTGTAACTGTATACATTGAATAGTGAACAGTATGGTATGAAAACCCACAACATTCAGTTTTACAAAATCTTATGGTGAAGTAATATCAGTTACTTTTAAGCCAACAGAAATATTACATTATAGCCTATTGTAGTAAATCTTGTCCAATATAAATAAAAATGTATTCTTATCATAGGTCCAGCATGTCATGTATGAAATCTACCAAGAAATCTTTCCTTCTTGGGTTTTTCCCCCTTTCCTCAAATTATTAATTTTATTTTTATAGTTTTGTTTTGTGGTCCAAAACACAAGATGATCACTCACTTGCACATGAGATGAATTCACCTGTGTGTACATAAATAAAATAATATGCTTGCTTCACTAGACAAGTGATATGACATCTTCGGGGAGAGCGAATAAAAGCTCTAACCTTTCTTTATGGGAATTTTTTTTTACTCATTCAGCAGTTGTATACTGCGGGCTTAGGATATTCTGCAGGTTTTCATGAAAATTATAAAGAAAGAAAATCCACAGCTACATCCTGTTTTACATAATGTTATGGCTGATTGGTGTGTGTACACATACATATATAAAATTTTATTGTATGTATATATGTTTATATATGGTTTTACATACAATATGTATGTTTTTTAAAAAAAGTCAGAAATTAATTCATGGTAGAAAAATAAAAGGCAAAAAGTTTAATGGTAGAGTTTTAGGGCTTTACACCTATATTTGCCCAACAAGAGGTTTAATACCATGAGATCAGAGGCAATAACTCTAAAATACACAAAAATAAACTAGCTGAATGAAAGCATAATATACAGGAAAGATCTAGGCCAGAGGGCAATATACCATTTAAAGCCACCCCTTGCCTGTGCGCTGCTCTTGGAGCAACCAGATAAGGATGAACACCTTCTGAAAGGTGCCAATCCATCAAAGATGGAAATTCACTCTTTGGGAGAGCATTAGTAGAAAGACATGCTGGCTGTTATACAGTTATATATACTGTATATACATATAGTGTGGAGGCAGTCAGGCAGTGAGTTACCTGGATCGAGAATTACAGGAGCATTAATGGACCAAACTTTCCTTGGTGGTAAATGCAAGTTAATATGTCAGTGATGCATACCTGTATATTAATTTCTTAAAGAATAAATTCCACATACATTTAATTCAGTTCTGTCATTTATTACAATGGACAGGTTACACAAATGTTACAGCTTTTACATTAATGTGTAGCTTTTAAAGGCATCATGTGATGTTTAATGGGACATTTATTTTTATTTTGTAAAATAGTATTCCTCTGTATTGCAAATATGATTTTATATTAGGGCAAGGAATAACATTTTAATGAATTGTCTGTGTGAAGGTACAACCAATAAAGCTTGGAAATGCTGCATTGTGGGGCACTGTCTGCCATCTAGGTAGCTACAGTAGTAGATACAGAGATATTTGTGTGAGAAACATTAACACAAACAAATTTCTTGCTATTTATTTGCATAATTTTCATTACCTGCGTTTTTTTTTTCTTCCTGGTAATGGTTGTGGAAGGAAGATATATTTTTTATGCCAACACGATTGCCATATGCATTCACAAACTCATTCACAACTAAAAGAGATTTAGTGTAGCCAGTTCAATTCAGGGGACACCCACAAGCCCACGAAGTGGACACAAACAAAGAATTAAACCGCATATCCTGGAGCTGTGAGGCAGCAGCACTACCCTCAGTACTATCAGTTCACCATTATACCCTTTAATGTTGTTGGTTTTTCTTAACGTTTTTTGCAGCTGACCTTTCATTAACAATTCAGCACCAGGAATTCCTTCTCTTTCCATTAGCCAGCCTTAAAACCTGGAAAAGACCATACAGTGATGCAACAGGTGCATCACAACAGGAGCATGGTCAGCATTCATGTAATGTATTGCAATAATTAAACAGTATAAACAAATGAAGAAATAAAAGTGATGGGCAAAACCACAGGTTTCTACGAAGCCTTACAGTATAACAAAAACATAATATGAGCAACATCTTCTTCTGTGATTCTAGCATCCTTGGCATGGTGTTATATGGTTGTGCTTTATTGTCACCCAAAAATGTCACATAGGAGGAAATGGTATTACATTTTAACATGTATAAACAAATAAGCAACTTTCCTATAAATCCAGAATATTAAAGCTAGATTGAAGCTACTTTTAAACTGTTAGATTTTACATACTTTGGACACTAGATGGAGACCTTCTGCCTTTACCTGTTACTGATTTGCAAGACTATATATACACTATATTGCCAAAAGTATTCCCTTGCCTGCCTTCACATGCATATGGACTTGAGAAACATCCAATACTGAATCCATAAGGTTTCCAATATGATATTGGCCCACCCTGTAACAAGTTAAACTTTTCTGGGAAGACTTTCCACAAGGTTCATGATTGCTTTTATGGGAATTTTTGACCATTTTTTTCAAAAGTGCATTTATGAGGTCAGACACTGATGTTGGACGAGAAGGCCTGGCTCACAGTCTCCGTTCTAATTCATCAAGGTGATCTATCGGGTTGAGGTCAGGACTTTGTGCAGGCCAATCAAGTTCTTTCACACTAAACTTGTTCATCCATGTCTTCATGGACCTTGCTTTATGCACTCGTGCAATTTATTTTAATGTTTGCGTATTTAGGGAGGGGCACTCCCCAAACTGTTCCTATAACGTTGGGAGTATGAAATTGTAAAAAAAAATGTATTGGTACTGTATGCTGACGCATTAAGAGTTACTTTCTCTGGGAGTAAGGGGCGGAGCCCAACAAAACAACCCCATACCAGTTCTATCATGATGTATATACAATCTAAATCTCTATATATTTGTGTATTTATGCCTTAATGCAACTGTATTTTTGTCTAAGGACTAGATGTTTCTTGGATTATTGTTAGCTCTTAAGATAGTAACTATCTCTGACGTATTTTTATTTTTTTTGAGCCAGGTTTTTGAGCCATTACCACTATGACCTGGGGTCAATTTCCTCTCAGGGAATTAACTGAGTTGACTAGGACTGAGCCATGAAGACAACAAAGACGGCAGTGGCTATCGGTTGCGGCTGATGGTTTCTAGTGTGTACCTGGGTGACTGTTAGAGGAGACATCTTAGAGACTCAAAGGTGAGTTTCAGTGTGCAGAAAGCAGAGTGACTGTGAAAGAAGTGGCACTGTGAAATTGTTGTGGCAATGTAGGAAATGTACTGTATGCAGAGTAATCGTGTGTGGGGTAAGGTTTAGAGGGGAAGACTTGTAGACATAAAGGTGAGTTATCTTTATCACCCAGGCTTCATCATCATCATCATCATCATCATCATCAGAACTATTCTGGTTTGAAACCATTTCATGGAACCACTGCTTTCATGTCTTGTGCCTAATCAGCTATGACCCCTGCCTTGGTAGCTAAATAAGTCACTCTGCATCTTTTCCCTGATGACTTCACCTGGCCCTGCTGAGAATGTCGCTCTGCCTCTCTGTTCAGATGATGAATTTAAATCCCCCATGCTTTCTGCTGAGGGGTAACTCCAGCTTCCTGGCTTAGAACATCATGTCACCTTCCTGCTCAGCTGATGACATTGTTCTGCCTTCTTGCTTTGCCATGGTTGTAACTCCCTTCTCTGGCTTTGCTGTTGTCATTGTCGTTGACATCCACAGCAGAATTGGACAGAAGCAGAACACCTTACACAAGACCAAAACCCGCCTCTTTTAGACACTCATTCTTCTAACATTTCCTCATGGATCTGAGACATGGTTGATCCTCAAGTCCGATCTTAACAGTCTTGAGGTTTTCCAAGTGTATCTGCGTCAGATACTGGGAATTTCCATCTGCAACCATCCGTGTTCGAAACAAATTTATCCATAAGCGGTGCACTACCAGGTAACCATTAAAGAGTATGTTCAACATCTGCAGTAGTTCGGTCACATCTGCTGAATGAACAGCACTCGACTAACGCACCAACTCCTCTGGTAACAAGGACCAACCCAGTGGAAGATCCAGAGAACGGCACCAAAGGAAACATGGATCAAGAACATTGAGGAAGATCTAAACAACCGCTGTCCCAACATAAATGATGCCAGGATCTTAGCCTCCAATCAGCAGAAATGGAAGCATGCCCTGTAATGCAGCGGCACCCACAGCAGTGTTCTGACTACAGGGCCAGCCCCTCCACAAGTTATGAATCAAAGCAGAAGAAAAGAGAAGTCGTCTCCTACAACTAACAGGAGCTGTTTGGTCATCACCTCAGTACAGCTGTATTCAGATCCCTTAGGGCAATAGGTTTCACATTTTGGCATAAGAACTGCATTCTTTGACTTTATAATAATAATTAAATAGACTAAATAATAATCAGCTTGTTTCAAAGTGCTGAAACTGACTATAATATCTTACTTGCTACTCATAGAACAGTACTGTGGTTTGTGGGTAAAAATATCCCCCCTTCTTTTTCTACCTGTCAAGCATAGTCATAGAAGACTATACTTACCATGGCTCAATGATCACCATGGTAACCTAGAGAACTGTATGCTGTTACCTAAAATCAATCCTTTGACAAACTCAAGTAATTTACTTTAGTTTTACGTACTTTAGTAGTTTCTTTTAAATAAACTGTTCCCCTGTCCATTAATTTTATGTATTTCCTGTATTTTGTCTGTCACTTGAGATAAAAATGTAGTCAGCTCGAACACACATACAGCAAAGTTCTATAATACCTACAGCATATGTATTAAAAATTGTACATGCAGCTTGCACATTTTTTTTATCACTGTTAATAGATTTTTTTAATATTCCCCAAGTTATAACTCACATGTTGGATCACTTATAGAGCTGCCAACTGTACTCACTGCTATGCTGTTACACTCAACTCACAAAAGTAGTAGCTTATGCCAAATTATTATGGAAGGAAAAGTAATAATACAAATAATTCTCTCATAAAGAAACCTTAAAATGATCACATATCACAAGCTTGTTTTCTTAAGTGAAATTGAATCAAACAATGTGATTTCATCATGATTTCTGGTTGAAATATCTGGTTGAAAAGCTGCTACAAATACATGAAACCTGTTTTCATGGTTGGGAGAAGGTGAGCTGAATAAGCCACTTAAAGATGCTATGGCTAGGCATATATTTTACAAGAACTCAATTTTTTATTATAAAAATGAATATAAAATGATAAATTAGTTCATATACAGTAAGATCAAGTGTCAAGAGAGCAAGACAAGGAGAGTCGAATAAGAATAAAGTGCTCTCTCTCCGACACACACACACACCATTTGGTCCGTCAGTAACTCTGAAATGTTTGTCAGTATTATTGCAATCATTTTATATAGTAATTATTAGGTGTAATTTACCTTTATTACATTACAACCTTACAGATCATCCCTTTCTCTCTCTCACAACTCCCCCCACCCCCCATCCCCTTCAGTCAAATTGTTTGAGGCACATTGCCACAGGCTTCAATGGCCTCTTGCTCACTAGAGATAAAACTTAAACATTCAGGCACCAGTGGCTGAGCTCATGCTTTAAATGAGAACCGAAGCACCACTGACTATCCCCAGTAGACAGCTGAGTCTCTGTTCTTTCTGCCTATAGCACTCATTCCAGGCTGAGTGACCTTTTTATTCATGCAATCCCCACAGAGAGTGGGCAGAGAATGTAAACTGTGAATATAAAGCTCTGCATACAGTTGATGGCTGCAAAGCCAGTTACCAAGGTGTGGCGCTGTTGTGTAAAATCTTGAATAAAATGCAAAGGTTTGGGTACAAGTTTTGATTTATTTTCGGCTTTCTAGAACAATACTGGGGATTTAATAAATATAGAAATAACACATATGGAGTTAGGTAATTAAGTGACAACAACAACAGTCAGTAGTTTTAAGACACAAAGGTCTCCTGTTTTGGAATAGTACTTAGTAAGACAGTACTAGTATAAGTGCATTTGCAAAACACCTTAAGCACCATGATGAAACTGGCTTTCATAAAGACCATCACAGGAAAGCAAGACCAAAACTTCCCCTGCTGCAAAAGAGCAGTTCATTTAGTTTTACCAGCCTCAAAAATGACCAAATAACAAACAACACCTCAGATTAGAGCCGTTGGAGTAGCAGACACATCTCAACATTAGCTCTTCAACAGAGAAAGAAATAAAGTAAAAATCAGGAAATTTCATACATTTGGAAGGTGTGTCCACATTTTTTTAATCCATAAATTAAATGCCCACTGTGCCCAGTGCAGATCAACTAATTCTGGGTTCACATAAGTGTTCGCTGTTAATTTAATAATTTTGAAGGAGAAAAAAAAAAAAAAAAGCCTTTCACTGGGTAATGGTGACTTTTAAACCGTCCATAATAAAAGTTTCCTTGACTTACACCATGATCCTGAAAAATATCTAATGTAATTTCAATTAGTTAAGGAGACACTTCTCCTTGTAAAAGATAAGATTTTTGATGGATTTTTTTTTTTTACTCTGTGAAACGTTATTACTCTTAGTATTAAATTACACTGCCCAGCCAAAAAAAAAAAAAAAAAGTCACCACCTGGATTTAACTAAGCAAAAAGATAAAAGCCTTCCTTTGGATAACTACTGCAGTGTTTAATATGGTTCAGCTGGCGACAAGTTAATTAACCTTAACTGATGCATTGAGATGTCAGAAGACATATCCTGTGGTCGTGACAAATATTTTACTCCTATTTCATAAGGGTGTCAAAATGTGTCCTGCATCAAGAAAAGCAAACAATTAAAGAGACTGCTGAAAAAAATAGGTGAAGAACTGAAAAAAATATTATTCAAACTTGGAAGGATAGCTGAATAAGCATGATGAGATATCACTTAAAGGCTTAATGAAATCAAATTGTAAAACAATGTAAAAACATCAGTAGAACCCATGGCTGTGTTTACTATTGAAAGTAAGAGCATTTCCGAATGCAAAATGCAAAGAGAGCTCAAGGGATTGGGACTTGTGTAACTGAGAAAACAAGTTATTAGTGAGGCTAATTGGGGGAAAAAAAGCTTTAGTTTGGTGGGCAGCATTAAGAATGGACTGTGGAGCATTGGAAAATGTTTGTGGTCTGATGATTCCAGATTTACCCTGTTCCAGAGTGATGGATGCATGAAGGTAAGAAGATGAAGTGATACACCCATCATGCCTAGTGCCTACCGTACAAGCCTGTGGGGCAGGGTAATGATCTGGGGTTGCTTCTGTCTAAATTGAGCAATGTTATGTGTCCAAAATATGAGGTCAGCTGACTACCAAATGACTGGGTTTTTCTAACAATAGATTTTTTCCCCAGACGGCACAAACATATCCCTAAATGCCAATGCCAGGATTCCTTGGAGTTCAGGGTGCATGAGACATCATTTTCACACATAAAATGGCCACCACATATATAATGGAAGGTAGGCTGGTATGGTCCACAGTGGCAGCTGCCTGCTAAAACCCATGTTCAATACCAGTCACAAAAGCACTATCAGCAAGACAGCAAAATCACACTTAGTAACTGCTTCTAAGTCCAACTTGCTTCTAAACTTTTACAAGCTACAAAGCTGAATAGCTTCTAACCCAAGTTTTCTAACCCTGATTAGAGGCACTACTTGGTTTGTGGAACAAAGGACACTTTGGTCACTAACTCTCGGTCACCAGATCAGTTCTAGTTCTGCCCATTGGGGAAGGATATGTGTTAACAGAGCAAAACTAGTTAAATAAACATAAACTGTTGATAATAAATGGCATTTGTAGAACTGTTGCATCTTGTATTTGAATGCTTGATACATGAGGCAAATATTTTTTTTAACAATTGTTTATGGACAGATTATTTCACTAATACTGTAGTTAATTAACATTCCCATTGGGTCCAAAGTTTACATAAACTACATATAAAAAATTCCATAAAATTATGAAATTATGTCATGGTTTTACAAGCATGTGATGGGCTAATTGACATCATTTGACTCAACTGAGGTATACAGTATTTTAAGATCAATCTTCAAACTCAGTGCCTCTTTGTTTGACATTATGAGAAAAAACAAAATAAATCAGCCAAAACCGAAGAAAAAACAATTCTGGACCTCCACAAGTCTGGTTCGTCCTTTGGAACAATTTCCATATGGCCCAAGGTACCAGAACTAAAATTCCAGCAACTTATCATAAGAAGCTTGTGGAAGGCTACCCAAAATGCTTGACCCATGTTAAATAACTTAAAAGCAAGGGAATCAAATAATAAGTAAATTTCTGAGCTATGAAAGGCAATAATTACTTGGATTAAAGGTCAGGAATTATTATGAAAAACTGAGTCTAAATGTAATTGGTTAAGGTGTATGTTTACTTTATATAAAAAAAAATAATTAATAAAAATAAAAATAAATAAATTTAAAAAAGCATTTTACATTTTTGCCCTTCTTCTTTGCAAAATAGCTCAACCTCAGTCAAATTGGAGAGCGTCTGTGAACAGCAATTTTCAAGTTTTGCCACAAATTTCTAATTGGATTTGGGTTTGGACTTTGACTGGGCCATTCTAACACATGAATATGCTTTGATCTAAACCATTCCATTGTAGCTTTGGCTCTATGTTTAGGGTCGTTGTCCTGCTGGAATGTGAACCTCCACTCCAGTCATTTTGCAGATTCTAACAGGTTTTCCTCTAAGATTGCACTGTATTTGCAATTCAAATTAAAATTTTATTTGTCACATACACAGTCATACACAGTACGATATGCAGTGAAATGCTTATATGACCGCCTGTGACCTTAAAAATAAAAGCTTATTAATAGTAAATAAATATGAATAAAAAGGAAATACAATAAAAAATAAATTTAGCTAGGATAAATTAAAAATATTCTGTACAAAAAAAAAAAAAAATTTACTGGGGGGGGGCAAATATGCATGAAAGTGTCTTATTAAAGTGACCTGTGTGCAATGATCCAAGAAAAG
>JAOVVB010000018.1:13490632-13519676 GCA_028570985.1 Heterobranchus longifilis | reverse complement strand
GAAATCCCCAGTATTGTTGTAGAATGTAGAAAATAAATCACTAAACAAAAACAAAGAAATTTGCAAGTGACCCCTTTTGAACGCTAGTGTATATATATACTTTTTTTATTTATTGTCATTGACCTGTGCTGAGTTGCTGGCACATACAGTATCTGTGCCACTTGGGTCTTAAGTTTAAGACAGAGGGCACCCTGGATGGAAAGCCAAGGCACTGCAGGCTTCAAGCCCACACACACTCTCACACTCAATATGTGCAATTTGGAAATACCAATCAGTCTACACCATATAGTATCTCAGGTCTGTGAGAGGAAACCAGATTTTTTCCAGCAAAAACCCATCAAGCACAGGGAGAACATGCTATCTACACGCACACATACCAGAAAATTCATTTCTGTACAATTCAATAATGCTTTCTTATAACAAACCTTATAAGGGTAGATGATTTTATTTTTACTGTCTGTCTTAAATCATACTTGAGGTACATCTAAATACATTACAATAAGTGAATGGCTGCCAAAGGTAAAAGTGAATGGCTGCCAAAATCTGATCGCACTCTTGCAGAGTCCAAACAGATTTTGGCAGCCATTCACTTTTTGGCACAATTTCCCGGGGAAAGAAAATAGTCTAATTTGTACTAAATACCCTTTTCTTTGAAAGAACTTCATATAGCTCAGTGGGACTGCAGAATCTTCATATGATTCTCAACTGAATACAGCAATGGATTTTTTTCCCCCATGGAATAAGAATTGTGGAATTTGATCCTGATTACTTATAGTGTACTCGCATTCTGGGTGACAACCTGTTGGTGTGCAGAGCAGGAAAGTTTTTGACAAGCAAGATCTTTATTCCTGGTTCTGCAACTAATAGTGATGCACTGGCAACCAGCAGTTTCAGCTTTTTGATCTACAGTAGCTCGTCCACTACACGTTTTCATGTACCCTGTGCCCTGGCCATCAATGACCCTGTAGCTGGCTTATTGAATTGCCTTTCTTGCCTCACTGTTGGTACTGCAGGTCTTGATAACCTGGAACATTGCATAAGAGCTACACTTTTGGAGTTGGTCTTATCCAGTTATCTAGCCATCACAATTTAGTCTTTGTCAGTGTTAATCAAATCCTTACACTCACTTCATCTTCTTCCAGCACATCAACTTCATGGAAAAAAAATGTTTACATGTGTATAATGTATCCCAGCCACTTACAGGTACCACTGTAACAAAATATTGTAAATGTAGCTGTTACAAAGGCCAAATTGTATGACTGGGTCACGCAGTGTTCCTGGTCTGCAGTGATCTACCAAGGAACAAAAAGTGGTCCAACCAATGAACAAAAAGTGGTCCAACCAATGAACAAAAAGTGGTCCAACCAATGAACAAAAAATGGTCCAACCAATGAACAAAAAGTGGTCCAACCAAGGAAAACGGAGACAGGGTCATGAGTGGCCAAGGGTCACTGATGCATGTGGAGAGTGAAATCAATGTAGTCTGAATCAATGGAAGAGCTACTGTACTTCTCTAATGGTTAATGCTGCTTTCTTAGGAAGGTGTCAGAATACACAGTGTATCTGTGTTTTTGTGGCAAAAGGTGGGATACCTATTCAATATTGGGTGGGTGGTAATAATGTTCTGGCTGATCAGAATGCATGCACCTCAGTTTTGATCTAAGACAAGGTTGGAAAAAAAAGAACCATCCCTTAAAATATAGGCCTTTATTCTCTTTAAAATCCTGCCTATTGAAGCAATTAAAGATGTGAGAAAAATCTTGAATGCTTGTCCAAACATAACAAAAAACCATTTAGCAGCCTGGCAGGCTGTCTACCTGTAGTATAGAACAGACAGTCAGTACTACTGCCTGTCATGCGATCACATTGAACTATTCTAAAAGTACTGTTCTCAAATTATGCACAATGGTGCATTTTCTATTCACTGGCACCTGTTATCTGTTAGCGTTTTTTTCATTTTTTTTACTTTCCCTTTGTTCTTAGCAAAAAGTATGTAGCCCATGTTTAACCATTGAATTGAAAATGACAGCAAGATAATGCAATTCTGCATTTCAAGGCTTTTTATCTCTACTGGTCTTTCTTTCACGATATTTACAAAGAAAAACACCTTGACAAAATCCCCTTAGATTCTAGATTGAATATATTACAGCAAAGGGACTAGTTAGGAAGGGATAAGAAAAAAAAATCTATTTCCAGCTAAAAATATCAACCACAGGCTCACAACCACACAACCCACAACCCACAACTCATAACCCACACAACCTGTGACAGGCCCATGACAGGTCAGAGCAGACACGACCATTAAATATTCAATTACAGTTTTAACCCCTTAAGGACATAAATAATCAAAGAAAATGGACCTACACATTGATTAGGTAATAAGAAAAAGCACCTTTCATCCAAATGACCTTACCACAGCTGATGTGAGTGAACTCTACACAGAGTCAACCAAGAACTCGATTCAAGCAGTTTGCACATTTACATGTTCTCATGAATGTTGAACACATGTAGTCCTGTGTTGGAGTATAATTTAGTTATGTCTTTTATAGTGTGGGCCTGGAGGAACATTGTTTAATTTTACTGTGTGTACCAAAAAAAAAAAAATTAAGAGGAATTTCCTAAGCAAAGAATTTGTGATTAGTCCCTAGACAATTTTCCGACAAAAATTAGCTAAAAGGGTCTTAAAGTCACTAAGTTAGAAACCCTGCCAGAGATGTGGTGCTGCTTATCTTTTTTTTTTTTGTGGGTGGTGGGGGGGCTGATTTTCCCCCCTATTTTCTCCCTAATTTAGTCGTATCCAAATTCCTCCCCGTCACTAGGGGGCTCCCATATTACAGCTACTAATACCACTCAGTCGGGAGGGCTGAATAGTATCACGTTTCCTCCGAACCACGTGACGCCAGCCGACCGATTTTTTTAGAGTACTGCGCTATCCGCTCCTTCCGCTTGCATGAGCTCACAGACACCCCTTATTGGCTGTAGAGCCGGGATTAATGTGGGAGAGGTTATGTGGGCTGTAACCTACGAGATGTTACAGCATCACCCGAGAATCAAACTCGTGATCTCCAGATGATAGGGCGAGCAATTTTACCACTGCGCCAGTCAGAGGTCGGTGCTGTTTATCTGAGGTTTTCTTTTCCTTCTGCAAGGGTTTAGCTGTTTTTGCAGCCATTGCTAGCACTTCTATGAAATCCCCACGCTGCTGGTGCTGACTGATGATGTCAGGAACCTGGGCATGCACAAAGTCGCATGAATTCTCGTCTGACCATTCTTATTCAAGTCACATGTGTATCAGATATACAGTATAAGAAACAGATTTGTGTGTTCAGTTAACTTCAGGGTGTTAATGTGAACTTAACACAGTGCAGTAGGCCTAACACAGTGCAGTAGGCCCTAAAAACATTACAAAGAAAGAAAAGCTAGAATTCCACCGCTGCCATAAGCACCCGGCTCCTGTAACAAAGAGAATCTGATTATAGTACCAAACACATACAGTCACACAGATACTGGACGAAGGTTGCCCACCCTCACAGCTGGCCCAGGAATACAAAACAGTAACCAAAACAAAAAAAAGAAATAAAATAAACTCACAATTTTGTTCTGAATACGTTCTCTCTCCACACACATCCAGTGACTTACAACCCAAAGGCTGTAAACCCCAGCACAGAAAATAACAATTAAGCTTCAAGGCATAGCCTGGAAGCACACAAGACAATAAGAGAAACGCACCCAAAAGAAAAACACAAAAACCAAATACTTTAAACAATGTAAATAAAACAAACTTGAACAAAATAAAAATCGCAACCGCCGCTACTACCAAGCAACACAGCTAACAACGCTAGCAAACGGATTGTAACAAACAAACAAAACATAAAACAAAATAAAACAGCATAAAACAAAACAGCAGCGCCCGCCGATAATGCTCTTTGCGTTGCAGCACCACAGGAAGCTAGCACACGTCGCGCCACCCCAATCTGTTGCATAAAAATTACAATTAAAACCATTACCGGCAAAGCATACTGCATAAACATGAGCAACTGAATTACATACCGTGCAATGTGGCACCAAGGCTCACCAGAAGGGCATTTAAGCCAGGTTCCGGGAAGCTGAAAGCTCAATCAGTTCTACAGGAAGACTGCCACTTTGTTGGGAGGAACAATCACTTCCACAACAGGTGAATGCCCGTGTCCACTGACTTAAATCAGGCTTGCTGAACTGTGTAAATACCACAGACGAAACACCGCTATAATATGCCAAACCCACCAAAAACACATACACCGCGACTGACACCCTTACCTGCAACACAATCACCTCCGAACTTCCCGGTTCCGTTCTGGGTGTGACAACACACGATGAAAGCTAGGGGGCGGGACCTGTAACCCCAAGCCACCTTACCCCCAGCTTAAATAATATTGGACCAGCCCCCAATAGGACGATCAATTAAGAACACGGCCAATCAGAGACAGGTAGGAAGAATTTTACTCATCCTGCCACACATATAATATATGAATATTAATGGTTAGACAACAGAAAAATTGAGATGAGTTAATGAGTTATAGCCATTAAAAATGACAGCGATGTCAAAGTGAATGTTGCAAGAATGAGGTTGTGCAAGTGAATGCTAAAAGGGTACATGATGAACAGATAAATAAATATTACTGTGAACAGTGAGTATGTTATGAGCTCAGTCCGGTCACCCTCCTTAAAGGCCTTCTTTTTTCAGGCTGAGGAGGTGCTTGACTTCACTGGTGATCCAGGGCTCATTATTTGGAAAGCAACCCACAGTTTTAACACGAACAAAGATGTCCAAACAGAATTATATGTAGTTTGTCATGCACTGTGTGATCCCATTAATGTCTTCACAATTAATTATAATAATAATAATAATAATAATAATAATAATAATAGTCCATCTTCCACAAACACTCACATTTGGTGAACATTATCATAATGGCCCAAAATCAAACAGAATCTAATTGACAGTCTTCCTATGATGCAGGTCTACTCTACACTGTGGAATGCCAATTATTGGAGCAAGCTTTAAAAGGGGTTACTTCATTTTGATCAAAGTGATTGTTTTCACTTTAGTAAAGTTCTTGAGGTGCCTTTTTTTAATTGGACCAAAAACAATTGAGCTAGGGGTTCAGCATAGATCCTAAATGAATCCTTATAACCCAAAAATTGAGCATTTTCTCCCGATGTTCCATAGTGCTCAGGAGACCCAGCTAAATGTTTTGATATAAGTTTCATAGGGATGGTGTGAAGTAAATGTAAGGTGGATATGACCAACTAGTCCTGAATCAGAAAAACAGGAATTTTGGGAAAACCGACAGAATGAGCCCTGAAACGTAATAGCGAGCTATTTCTAGGGGCTTCTTTGAGTTAAGACAAGCCTGGGCAAAGTCTGATAATCTGCTGCTATGCTGCATTTCCTTTTTACATGTCTTACATGGCTTTTTGCTTTCTTGCTTCAATTCATTTTACTGGCAAAAGTCACCTCCAAGTGAGCAACATGTTCTTCCAGGCAATCTTTGTTGCTCATCATGCTCTCTATATCCTGCTCTGCAGACTTCTGCTATACTTTACTGAGTGTTAAAAAATACTGGAGTTACAGTATGTTACTGTACATGCTGGAGGCGTGCACCGTTCATCTCGTCTATGTCCTGCATGGTTTTCTCTCTTTCCTTTTCTTATTCATTTTGCTTAGAAGCCAACATGACCTCTAGGTCTGTGGTGTCTTTTTGTAGTCACCCTCTTTACCTCATCAAACTCTCTAATTTCCTTCACCCTTACAGAGTATCAGAGGAGCATGGGGCTCAGTGATGTTCCCTATAGGGGTGGAACATATGGTGTCAGAATCCAACATATCCTCCAGGCCTCCCTCGTTCTTCATGTCTCTCACTTTTACCTTCTTATCTCCCTTATCTTACATTTCTCTATTTTTCGGACAGTTTCTCTTATCTGTTATGCCTCCACTTGATGGTGATCCTCAGATTCCTTGTGGCTAACATCGAAATCGCAGCGATCCGCAAACCATTTGTTGGCTCGGCCTACCTGTTCCAGGTGCTGGTTTTAATTTTCCAGACCTTTTCATGTTTCTTAAACCACTAGTCTGTCTAAGCTGTAGGACTGGCATTCAGCCCTTTCTCCTTATTCTCCTTTGAATAATACGTTCTTAGAAACATACCAATTTATTGGTTAGCTTTTCAACTTGGCCATTAGCCTGTGGATGGTAGCCTGATGTGAGACTGACTCAGACCTTCAGGTTATACATAAAACTGGTCAAAACTTATGTGAATTGTCGCTTATAAAACCGTGTAAAATAGAGTTTTGCTGTTTAAAATGATGTAGGGAGACCAGGTAATGGAAAGAGGTTTAAGCAATTGAAAAACTTGTCTGTAATCCTCATGACTGTAGTGTTACTATGTGACTACCTTGTGGGAGGGCTGTGATGAAGTCTATAGCCATGTGCAACCAAGGGCATTGTGGGGTGGGCAAGGGAAAGAGCTTGCCAGAAAGGAGGGTGCATGGGACCTTTGATTGTGCACATACCTGTAGACTACAAGAGAAATGACTTGTAATGTGTATGCCAGTTGTCATATTGGGCCAGCAATATGACAACTGGCATATTGGACAACCAATATCTTGACCTGACAACATGGTGTTTTCTGGATACCCTGAGTATCCTGAAGCTGGAGTTGTGAGCTGTGGAGCCGATGTATTTAATCTTCCTCTGGGACAAAGGTTCTGCTGGGTGGGCAGGCTGATGTGAAATGGCACCCTTGAACATGTGTTACTTCCCTATTAATGTCCCATGTGATGGACCTTTTAAGACATGAGAAAAGCAGAATGGTTTTGCGACTGGACTCATTCTACTCTTCTCTATGAACTTCCTTTAAAGATTTTCAAACACCCAAAATCTTTGTAGGTTCTTGATAATGTTGGGGACTGGCCATTCAGTGACAGATGAAACATCTCATGGCAACCCCTTTTGTGCTAATAATGTGGCCCAAAATAGTATTGCCATAAAATTCACATTTCTCTATTTTGCCAACGGCCTAGACAATACCAATTTAACATGGTTGACCTTCTTTCATCTGTATTGTCTACTCTTGTTTTTATGGTTGTGTAAAATAATGTTAGTTTGCCAGAGGAAAAGGACCTGACTGGTGGTTTGCTGCTCTTAGATGCCTCTCAGATATTAAGTGACACAGAGAGCTGCTTCTGGGACACTTTGGAAACTTGCCATGGTGCACCTAGTAGAAACACAAGCATTGACTAGAATGGAAACAGACCACTCTGATGATCATGTCACAGACAGAACACACTGTTTTTGCTCCCAGTGGTTTTATTAGGAAATCTCATTGTCAGCTTTGTTAGGAACATGATTTGTGCATTTTATTAGCAACACTCCTGTTTTATTGGGAATGCACAATGTTCAGTTTATTGGGAGCATGAACCATCTGTTTTATTGGGAAAATGCTCTGTTTAATTTTTTAGGAGATCCCTCCATCCGCTTCATTAGTAACACTCACTGCCCACTTTATTACAAACAATCTTTGTCTGTCTCACTGCAAAGTCTAACCATTTGCTTTATTAGAAACATGTACTGTTAAAACATACATGCTGTACACCACAGCATAACAGAAATTTAATTACATGTCACAGATTGGTCTACCTGGTAACATGGCAATTCTTGCTTTTGCATTGTTGTGATTTCAGGCAAAATAACTGTTCTTCAACATCTATTAGCTCCAACTCCAACAAGATCCACTCAGTTTTACTTACCATTTTCTGTAGTACACCAACAAGAAAACTCACCAAAAAGTGGCAAAGAGACTCAACACAGTGGCATGGAAACCTCACAGCCAGCTAGGGGTTCACATCAAACCTCACAATAGAGAAAATATGATCATTGTGAGGTTAACTGCAGCATGGTTGTTGGTGTCATATCAGCTGGTTTGAATGTTTTAGAAATTCTTGATCTCTTGGGATTTTCACATAAAACAAGCTCTAGAGTTCACACAGCATGGTGCAAAAAACCTAAAAAAAAAAAAAAAATCATCCTTCACTGTTGGGTTATTTAATTTTAATGATATAACTAATAAAAGTTGCAAGGGGAAAAAAGGCTTGAAAAATTAACCTTAATTACAGTACACATTCACACACACATGCACATGCAGAGTAACCACTCTGTGATGGTTATAATGCCATTCTGTGTTAAACACAAGGCAAGAAATTCAGTTCATAGTATGCAGATGCAAGTTCAGAAGGAAACATATTTAAACACTGAATATAAAAAATGTATGCAGTTATGCCTCACAACAGGAAACAAAAAACACTGGTTTGTGTAAATTTCTGCCTCACAATCTGAGATCATGTTGACAGTTACCAACACTGCTATGTATTAATCAACAGTATTCTATCCCATAGACTAATGTGATATTTATGAGCATCGCATAAAGATAACAGTAAGGAGCCCAAAACTGTGCATTGCACATTGTACATTTATTATATATATATATATATATATACTCTATGATTTTATATGATGTTAACATTTTTTATTTATGAAAAAAACATTTGTTTTTTTCATTGTGTTTTTAGAGTAAAAGTAACAAGTATGCAAGAGATCAAGTTTACCGGTGGTAACCTGGTGAGGGAATAAGGTTGGGATTATGGTGCAAATAGTCTTGCACATCAATAACGGAATGCAAATTTCTCTGTTTTAACTCTAGGAAAAAAGGACATTCTCACAGACTTTTTATTATCTTTGAGAATATTTGTTTAATAGTTTTCATGTATTTGCATAGTCAAGACTTTGATAAACAATTGTGCTCATTTTTCATTTTTCTATGTTTTCCAGCATTTTCATCACTGTATATGGAGTTTAATTTTTATTGATTTTCCCCACATAGAGCACTTTATGTTACAAAAAGTACAAACAATTGATTCTTTAACTGCTATCATTTTATTGTATATATAATTATATATACAATACATAATTAGATGATGAAGCAATACCTCAATACCTGACAGCTTTGTAATACAAATATTCCAATCATTCTTAATGTTATTGCTGGTATTGCTTTATCATATTTATATAAATTTATTGTTATGTTTTCTTTCTTCTTCTTCTTTTTCTTCTTTTTTTTATTCATTGGCACTTATGAATGTCATGGTTGTTCCTGGTCTCTATGCACCACTAGAGAATTTAAGCTTTTGTAGGACTTTTATTTTATTATTTCTTGTTTCCATTTTTGTTTAATAAAGTATTTTTGGCACTTACAGTAAGTCCCTTCTCACCACTCACATTTGACAATAAGAAGTGAGTGCCAAAGTAACAGATCTCATGACTCTTTGGCAATAAAAAGTAACATGATAAAAGGTAATATGTTAAGATAAAACATTACATGAGCATAAACTGCTAAATTACTGTAACACCCACTACAGTATATTCCACTGTTATATACAGTAATCCAATTAACAGTAACATACTGTTAGAATAAACAGTTTGGTTTCTTTAATCATGTGTTTTTTGCATATGGAATGGAAATACATTGTTCAAGATAGAGATTAAATTTCTGTTTAGCCCTTCACTTTTTAGGTCAAGTTAGACTCAGAATTAGTCCTAGTGTGTGTTTTTCTTGTGAGTGGAACTACATGGACTAAATGCATTAAAGACTAGCTGTACTGTAAAATAACATTAAAATACTGACAGATTCTTGTTCTTGGTTGACAGTTGAGCTTCATGTGGTCTTCTGCTGGTGTAGCTCTTCCAACTCAAGGTTGAATTTTTTGTGTTGGCTGAGATGTTTTTTTTTCTGCTTTTTTGTGCTACTGCTAGCAGATGATTGGCTGGTACTTGCATGAGTGCATTCAAAGTATGCACAGTAGACAGTAGACAGTCATAAAGTGACAAAAAAAAGACACCTGTATATACCTGTGTGACACCCAGTAAATTAATACCTGTGTGACACCCAATGAATTAATGCAATTATTGGCTTTTTAAGGAAGGAAGTTTACCTACTGGAACTGATGTCAGGTTTCATTCAAGCTATTCTTAACCTAACCTCAAAATTTACATTTTAATTTGGAAATCTAGCAGGCTGCCATGTAGGGACATGTTCCAAATCACAAGATCATGTTTTTAAACAAGTGAGCCATCTTGTGGTCATGTCACTTAGTAAGGCTAAAAATGCACAAGCCGATTTTACCATAAAAGCTTCTTCTCGGTCATTCAGTTAATGTTTTACTTGTTGGCCAAGATACAAAGGAAATGCAAGAAAATAAAATATTTTTACATAATTAATAATAAAACATAAGATATTGTGAAAAAAAATTGGGGAAACCCCTTAATTTTTATATTTTGCCAGAAAAATTAAGAAATAGGTATATTTAATACCACATGTGTATGTAAGTCCAGTAATTCTAATAAGCTTTAAGGTCAACATTTGGTATGACCACTGTTATTCTTCAACAAAGCCTGAACACTCCTAGGCAAGCTTTCTTGGAATTTCTTCAGGAATAGTTCTCCAGGCTTCTTGAAGGACATTTCAAAGCTCTTCTTTGAAAACTGGCTGTCTTTTGTTCTGGTCTTTTTCAAGATGATCTTACACTGCTTCAACAGAGTTGAGATATGGTCTTTGGGGAGGCCTATCCAGGACTGACAGTGTTCTATCATGCTTCTCTACCGAGGTATGCATCAACTACATTTATAACTGAAAGAAACTCTGCTTCTTTGGAAGCAAAATGTTAAGGAATGATGGGTGGTTCAAGATCTTTGCACAGTTTTACAATGATATAACAGTGTGATATGTTACAGTATATTCACTGTAAATACCAAGAAATAATTAGAAAAAAAGGAAGTGAATTATTATGTATAACATTTATTTCCATTTTAGTCTCTAATGCATTAATTCCATGTGGTTCCACTCACAGGAGAAACACACACTAGGACTAATTCTGAGTCTAACTTGACCTAAAAAGTGGAGGGTTAAACAGAAATTTAATCTCTACCTTGAACAATGTATTCCCATTCCATATGCAAAAAAAAACAATGATTAGAGAAACCAATATATAGTACAGTGAACAATTACAGGCCAATCAACAATATGAGCTAAAAGGACTGAAAATAAACCAAACGCCGACCCGGTGGCGACAGTGTTAACTAATACGCCACCGTGCTGCCTCCTGGATGCAGTTACTGCAAGGAAATATAAAGTGTTATTTACTTAAATTTACTTTCCAAAGATTTTTGTCACTTAATGTTCTGTTTTTTTAAGCTAATATTTTGATTTATCATGTAATCATCTTTTAATCTCAAATTCAAACGTCTCCAGGTAATACAGAGGAGTAAGGCTCTTCTGTATCTGCGGGTAACCACACTTTCGGTCGCTAGGCGACACCGTCGTAGAGGAATTCAGAAGAGATGCGCTGCACCTAAGCATACTTCTGTACAAGCAGCTTGTCTGCACTTGTTTCAACATTAAGATATGAGAACTAATCTGTCTCTCGGGGTAAGACTAGTAAAAAATTAATAAATAAATTTAATTCGTATTGACAGCACAACGAAAAGAGAAAATATTTGTTGAAAAGAAAATAGAAAATAAAAATATATGTTTAAAAAGAAGAAAATATATATGTTGAAAAGAAAGGAGAAAATTAAATATATGTTAACACGAAAAAAAAAATATTTGTCTGGTTGAGACGAGATGACTTCCACATAATTTACTTACGACCAACTGTCTCAAACGCGAAGACCATTTTTTTAATTTCAGTATGTAATTCTTTTTATGTGCAGTGTTTATTTGTGTAATATTATTCTCCGTGCTTTTCAACTTACAGTGCAATAATGCATAACCAGAATATAAAGCAAATAGTCTGGATCCCTAATAAAGAAATTACAAATAGTCCAGATCCCTAACAAATTAATTACAGCAAATGCCTAAATTGACTGACTTCATGGCATGTGTATATAAACTGAATGTAAGAATATGATCATTTCTTTTACATTTTTAACTTTGAATGGAAGTTGTTACGGTACATACTAGATGATTTGCTCTGGACCGATTCCAATTAATGACCTCAGATGACACCTGCAGCTACTCACCCAGACACCCAACAAAGCAGAGTAATGTCAGGTCTGATTTGATTTGATCTTTCATTATTAGCCATCTTAAAACAAAGAGAAATATATTAAATTTCATAGAAAGAAAATATCAAATTCCATAAAAGTTAGCTGAAAATAGCTACCATGTTACTGTTACTTTATATTACCAGTGTTATCTATATCAGTGTCTTAACCCTTGTGTGGTGTTCATATTATTGTTACTCAGCCAGTGTTCCGGGTCTGGTGGACCCGCTGCATTTTGTAGTTTTTAATTCAACACAATCAATCAATTTTATGTTAAAATACTCAACGGATGTTTATTTCATCCTGATTACAAGCAATATACACATGATACTGTATATGGTTATTATTTGCCCTTTACCTTTGTTAGATCACATTTACAGTATGAATTAAAGTGCTACTCATTTTTTTTCTTTTTTAATAAAATGTAATTAAAAAAAACAATTATCAATATGAGTGAAAAAAAATCTACAGATTTACAAATTAAGCAACTATTGATTTAGACTTATATGAACTTAATTAGAAGTTTTATCTTTTCAGGTCATTTTACATGACACAAGCTGAACCATGTCGGTCTAGCCAACACATCAGCTCCACTGAATACATTGCCTTTTCATACCAGCCTATACAACACATGAGGGGCAGAGCTTTACTGTGTATGTTGTGCATATGGATCTTGATGCATGTACATCGTGTTTCTCTGTCCATCTTGTGTCCACACACTTCACAGCACTTTTTTTTGTTGTTGCTGGCTGCAACATAGAATAATAGGCCCAGCGTTGTAAAATAGGGGGAGGCTGTGAACCCACTTGTCCCACACCATCCTAATTGCGGATAGATTGTCTCTCTGATGTCAAGCTGGTCTCTCATTTCGTTTATCAAAGTTTATAATCCTGGAAATTATGTGGAAGTTTTCCAGGGACATGGAAATGTTCTCTACCAGTTTCTGCATCCTACTGGGATTCTGTGGATTCCCCCTCGGACCTGAAAACTCCTGCAAGGATAAGACCCCAAAAGTGGTCAAACCAAAAAAACACACCTTCCTTCTAAATTATTGCAATCCAGAATCATTTTCTGGATTGAATCTCGGACAAAAATCTCAAAAGAAGACTTAGAGTACATACAGTAAGTAACTGCCATCCCTGTTGGCCCTGGTTGCATTCTTATCACATTGGCAACCATGCAGGGTGGCACATTTCTTGGGCAAGAAGACCATTCAATTTCACCATTTTTTGACATCCATATTTTTTCACTTGCTACAGTAGCTGCTGACGGGCTTCTGTTTCTGAAGTTGGCTGCTGATGGCCTGGTTCTGCGTCTTGTCTTCGTTTTGGAACTGGCTGATGCTCAGTCTCAACCCATTCCTTAAAGTCACTGTGAGACTCTGAATGTTCAGAAATGTGATCATCTTCCACTACATCACCATCAAAAGCATCTCTCTTTTCCAAATTCAATTGCAATGTCTTCTGAACAGAGAATCTTTTGGCCATCTTGATAAGGAACCAAACTATATTTATTGCGTATGGATCCCAATTTGGGATATGAAAAATTTTTCACTTTTCACACTCTATTAGCCCCGGGTCCAGTGGACCCGAACATCCTCTATGTAATATAAATGTGTAGCAGGGTGTTGTCATTGAAAATGTTTCCGGATATATGCTCTTCACAGAAAATGAGTCAAGGCCAATGAGTCTGAGTTCGAAAAAATAATTAATTGTATCATTTTTCTTTTGATAAAAAATGTAAATGGGTCCCACAGACCCGAACACCACACAAGGGTTAATGTTACTGTTGTGTGTAGTGCTTATAAGGAACAACTGATATAAATTCCTTGTACATTCATTGTACTCGGTCAAATGAGCATTATTGTTATTGTAAATTCCAGGACCACATCTAGAGGTCTGCTTAGTAGATCAGTAATGGTGGGGAATACTGCAGCAGTAGACTTATTACCATCTGAAGCACAGCAGGTCTTAGTAACACATGCATTTTCCATGTAATTTTAAGTAAAATCATTGCTACAGTACTTACAATATGTACTGTTTGTAGTTATAAAGAGAGACTTTTGTTATTTCAATATCCATAAATCTGTATGATTGTAAATATAATTTACCCTTTTCCAAAACCCAGTCATCTTTATTTGAACATAAAAACACCATAAGAATTTTTTTCCTTTTTCAATATTTTCTTCTTTAAACTGGCATGGACATAATATTAGATAAGATTTCATTCACCATATTAAAAACGTTATTATTTAAGATGTTACAAACTAAATCTTATTTAAGATTTCATTCATAACATTTGGATAATTACTGATTCAGATAGCCTGCTTAAAATATATGTACAGTATGAATGCATGTTTACAAAGACCATGTGTTTTACATAAAGGTTGTAATAACACTGGAGAGTTGAGTCATCATAATTCTCTTAAACACACTCTCTAGTGCTACACATTCTGACCACTGAAGTTTTTTTTATATCCTATGTTGTCAGCCTTCCTACTGTATTACTATTTCCTTGATTTTTGGTGTCCTGTTGATATGTCATTTTTGGCAAGATGTATATTGTTTAGGTATGTAATGTTTAAGGCCCCTGTTTTCTGCTGTAGAATAAATAAGCTCAAGCTGCTGTGAATTAGATACTGTATTAACAATTTATATAAATTAAGTTTCATTTAATTAAACTTGCAATATATTGTGTAGAAAGTTCATTTGCTCAATCTATGCAGCTGCTCAGCACAAGTTGTCTTTGCAAAAGATTAATAGGTTTTAAATAAACAAATAAACATAACAAAAGTATTTAGGACTTAATAGCATAAAAAGTGACAAAAATAAAATATGTCAGAATTTGAATGTGTTCATAGTTTTGAAAACGTTTCATAGACTGCACATCCTTTAGAACACTGAATATGTATCTAACATATTTACTGGCAATTTGGATTAGCAAGTCTTTGGACTATGGGAGGTAACCCACCGAACACAGGGAGCAACCTCAACAACCTGATGCAAGACTCGAACCCTCAACCCTGAAGGTGCAAAGCCAAAGTGCTAACCACTACACCCCTGTGCCCCAGCTTATATCCAGGTTTATTTTATTTTTAGAGAAGGCTATTGTTTTGCTACTGCATAATAAAGGCACACTAATTTATGACACCACATGGCATTAATTGGCCAATTTATTTAATGTAGACCACTGTACACCAAACACAGGAAACCAAGCAGTAGCAGTTACAGAGTACAAGTTAAAGTAGTGTAAATGCAAAAACAAAACAAAAAAATAGATCATGTGACCCATCACATCAAATCAGGTGATTTGTCACATTTAAACCTATTCAACTTACCAGCTAATTTGATGTGATGGGTCACATACAGTATGCAGAGATGCAGAGCTGTTTTCATCAGTAAGATTTGTTGTCCTTTTGCACATGACATCCATGGCACATGATTAATCGTTATTAGGAAAGGCAGGGTGAGGTTATGACCCCAGACCTGTAATGTAAGCAACATCTGCTCAAAAGATGTCACCAATTTCCTTACCAAATCATCTCTCATAAACCCTTCCTCAGTGGGAGAATGGGAGAAAACTATACTGTAAAATAACAAGCAGGATAAATCGCACTGCTAAATCAGCAATAGGCTTATATTGGAGGTCTTGGTTTGAGATGGAAGTCTGGGTTAAGTAGCTGATGAATGGCTTGGAATGAAGTTAGCAGCTTTCCATGGCACTTTTGTAGTTCTAATTATAAATAAATGAATAAATAAATAAACTAGGGGTGGTTTTCCAGCCATTAATTGTATTTTATTACTATTGTTATGTTTTTTTTTGTTTTTTTTTGCTAAATAGTGCTGATTGCTGAAGGGTTTATCTATCAATTACGGATCAGTGTGTAGAATACCTTGACTAATACAATTTTAAAAATAAAATGAAAGACAGTGCACAACAAGCTGTGAAAATTCAATGCCAAGGATGAGTAGTTTGTTCTAAGATTGCTATATGTTAATGATTAGTATATTGATAATGAAAATTAGCTAGAGTATATGTGGCCAGATAAAGCACAAATCAGAACCACATGTTTAAAAATAAAAACGTGGATTTCTATTTTCCTATCTGTTACTTTGTGTGACTTTAATGAAAGATACCTTAATTTAATTAGGGAGCTAAAGCTAGAAAGTTAAATAGCCATATTTTATTCTTCTAAGAGTATGACACTATAAAAACTTTATTTTTAACCTTGTCTGGAAAACCACTCCATTTAAGTCTGTAAATGTACTGCTTAAATGTCTTAATGCTCTAATTCTACCCATGATATTTTCAAGTTAAAGGTGTGCCTATATGAAACATTCACATGGTACAATTCTTTGTTAAAGGTCCATAACACAATCCTCTACAAGTCAGCTTTCTAATGAAAATCAGAGCATGAGATTCTTTATCCTTACACAGTATCCCCAAGTATCATTTTAAAGGACAGTAATACATGTACAGTTTACAGCCCATTCACCTATAAAACACTACAACAAGCAAATCTGCATTCATTCTTTAGGCTGTTCCAGCACTAGCATTACATAGGGAAGAATTTAAGGAGAATCACTGCACAGTCTATTGAAAATAAAAATAAAACACTCATGACATCAACCACAGAGTAAGCAATCATTATATTGAAACAGTGTGAAACTATGAAGACATTTCTTTATGGGACTTGGTGAATTATGATGGACAGTTTCTCCTAAAAACAGAAAGGAAGAAAGAAATAAAAAAAGGATGAATGATGAGAGTGGAGGTATTTGAAAAGCCAAATTAAAATATTTGTGTCTTCTTTCATTTTTTTTTTTTATCTAAAAACTAGTGTACTTAATACTTGGGCAGTTTGACATGCACATGACAATTAATCAACACATTTTATTTTGCTTTGCTAGCATTAGGGTCCATATATCTAGGGGTTAACTTTTTTTTTCTTAGTTTAAAATACCAACATAAATCAAAATATTTTAATTGGTTCTTTAATTATTGTGCAAAACCATTCGTATGAACGTGTTCATATTACATAATTACCTGATTGATTAAAGCATAACTGGAGAGAGGTTAAGGGATGCTCTTACTAATATTTTTTCAATAGGGATTTTTCAACTGGGGTTCTCACCTTAGGAATTAGCACCTCATGGAAAATGTCATTTTGTTAACTGATCATGAATCATACAAGATTAATGAAGGGTTACCTATGGCCAAATATACATTCATTACAACATGACACTTTTTTAAGGAACAAAGCCTATAGACAGTATTTATCTTTATAACAATGACATTGGTTGTTGTCATGTTAAATTAAGTATTTGTGTCACCCATGTTCAGAGCTGTTTCCTGATGATTTCAATTTTTCTCTTCTCAGAAAGCCACTACTTCTCAGAAACGTCCTTCAATAATCGGCACAAACTGTTGTTCTTGTGTCCAGCAATCTGTCCATGCACAACATACGTGCTCGTTTGATGAGTGCACTGATCCCCTGTATTCTGATGGTGCCCATTGTTTAGATTTGTTGATTGTTTCTTTTATGTGACTGTTGTCACATGCACATAAATGGTCTGAGAATTAAACTTTAACAGTATTTTAACTTTAACTAATCATGTAACAGGAATATGTTTTCTGAGATGTGTTACTTTTCCTATGGTTAGATGATTGAAAAATAAGCTTACATGTCATCTTTCCTTTTGCCTATCAAATAGCACTCTATACACCTAGTGAAATACTTGCTTTCAAATAGGTGAATGGTCCAACATGACATGCGCATTGTCACATTTGATGCCTATTGTATTTGAGAACCAGACAGAGAAAAGTTTCCATTTCAGCATAACCACGTTAAATGTAAAAACAGACAGATGGGTGCACAGATGTCAGATTTGAATTGTGAAAGGAAGGATGTATATCTGTGTGCCCACCAGGGAGGCACTGGATCCTGTGGGTTAGGACAAATGGATGCCAGATAGTAAGGGTCCATGATCCACCAATCAGTAGGTGGTTTAAAATACAGTACTTCTCCTGTGAATGGTCCTGGCAGCCTAAGAGATCAGGACTGAAAAAGAGCAATAATGATAAATTAACATCAGCCTTGGGCAAATAAATTTTTGTCTTATAAATAATTATATTTATAAGTTCTACATTGTCTTTACAGTTTTAAAGTCTGCTTTAAACATGATCAGCACAAGTTGCTGATGAAATGATGGTGTATTGCTACTTTTGCTCTGCATAAGCCATTTCCTTCTTTTCCTGCTTAGTTGCTGTTTTTGTGTTCAAAAACATGTCATCAATTATGTGGCTGAAGTAAGACATCAGTGGACGTGACAGTTAAAATCAAAACTATGGCATTTATTTGGTAAAACATTGCTGTGAGAACTCTTGAAAAGTATAAAATCCAAAAAAAAGTAATTCCTATTATCTAATGCCATTTGTATTCCCATGACTAAATGTTGTATATTTTGTGTAAATCTGGACAGCATTTCCCAAAATGTTTTCTTATTTAGTTATTCCCCTTTACTATAGCCCACAATTATCCAACACCCAGATCAATTAATTATATACAATAAACATAAAAATTTTGTGTAATCAAGAGAAAGTATCATGAACCCACAATGGCACTATTGAACATGTACCCTGAAAGGAGGCAGCATTGCTTCAATAAAGAGACGCCAAATGTTTTGATGCCGAGAGTAACGTGATCACAACTGAGCCAACTGTTTTTCTCTAAAGCATCTTTTATTTTGTGTGTGTATGTGTGCTCGCGTGGGGTGGGTATGTGTTTGCGATAGCGCAGAGGTAGGTGTATGTGTGTGTGTGTGTGTGTGTGTGCTCGCACGAAGGTGTGTGTCCTACACAGCAGCCCCTTCCCCCCACCCCTTCTTCCTCTCCTCACTCTGGTCTCAATCACTGCAGCTAGCATTCTTTTGCAGTGATTAGTTGCGTTCCAATCGGTATGATGTTGTCCTCGATAATAATGATAATAAATATATAAATCCTTTTTCAAGCTCTATTTTTTCACACTGCAGCAAGACGCAATGGCTGATGGGAATTTATTTTTATTTTTCATTCTCTTTTCTGGTGAAGTGAACACCTGTTGTTCACTCGTTTCCTACAATGTTCGCAGTTCACTTTAAACTGAACATTTTCGCTCCCTGCGGTTTGGAATCACACTTAACATGGCTAAAAACCCTGTGTAGTATACTTCGCAGGGTACTTCAGGCCGTTTGGAACGCACCTATGCTCTCTGCTTCCCGCGTTCAGCTGCTTGTACTCCGCTCAGATGATTGTTTGAATATGACAGTGGATAGGTGAACAAGAAGCACACCCATCGACTAGATGGCAGTAGTGATTAATGGTAAGGATTAGCATGTTCAAATGTTCAAATGTGTGATTAGTTTTGTTATAACTATTAAATGCCTTTCTGATGTTGTCAAAAAAGGCATAAGTTACAGAACTGTCGGCTTTACGTTACTACACTTTTCAATGATAAAGTGCAGGTTAAGTTGTTTTATTTTTACTTTATATTTTGCATTAATTATTTTATATGAAAATTTTTGGGTTGTGAAACCCAATGTTTCCATTATTTCCTAAGGGGGAAATTCGCTTTGATACATGAGTGTTTTGATATCCAAGCATGCTTCCAATCCAAGATTCCACTGTATTACATTGTGCCTGAAAATTAAATGTGTTTCCACATAAGGCTTGTTCGTAATTACTTCCTTAAAAATACATTTTTATAATACAATAGGGTACAATATATTTGCAAGAATATTACTTTCCTCAGAAAACAATCAGAAACATCATCACATGACAGTGACCTGTTCTGTTCTGGAAAAAAAAAATAAGAGACCACTGCAATTTACTCCAGAAAACTTCTGGGATGTCATCAAGAGGAAGAGGTCACAAACCATCAAGTAAAGCTGAGCAGTTTGCTTTTTTGCAAAATTAGTGGTATAAAGTTATGCAACAGCAATGTAAAAAACTAGTGGAGAGCATCAGGGTTATTCCAGCAAATACTAATTTGTTAATGTTATTTAGCCAAATAATTAACACAATTTAATTATAAATTATTTGCATTTTGTTTTATTTGAATTATTAAAGCTCTGCAAATACTGCATGACCATGATGTCATTTCCTTTAAATATACACTCTAAATAACAATAGTTATATTTGTCACCAGTTCTCAAAAAAATGAAACAAAACTGTTCATGGCAACCAAAGTTTTTTGTTTTTTTTTTTGTAAAAAACATAATAACAATCATCTGATCATATTGGGTCTTTGTATTAGGTAAGAACCTCAGACGAATAACAACATATAACCTTTTTCACCATATAAATTTTTACCATGGATGACTAACCAAATTATCGGTAAACCAATGTTACACAAGGAAATTATGCTTGAGCCTGCATGAAAAGAGCCTCACTTGTGAAGCAGCAGAACTAAAATGATTTTTTTTTTCCACAGGGGATAGGGTTCTTTAGGCACTTAGGGACTGATTATGACAAATACCTTGAATTGCTCGTGTGTATCTTGTGTGGAAGATTCTGTTTCCCTGACAACTACGGCCTTGGTTACCAACATGTCAGGATGTTGTTGCTTGGCTTCTTTTATTGCCATGGCAAGTGCCTGTGAAAAAAGAAACTATCAATTCAAAGCAATCCATAAGCCCTAGAGAAACACAGTTCTGTTTTACTAGTTTAATGATTTTAACTTGCTTGATCTTGGTCAACATCATCATCTCCAGTTATGATAATCCTCTTCTCAATTCTTGTCTCTGAGTATCCTCCTTTTACTGTCTATAAAAAAAATTTAAAAAACACTGGTAAATAATGCTCTTACTTACTATCACCAGACTTACTATGGTCAGAGGTCTATTGATTTTTTACTAAAATTTGTGTTGTAAATTATGTTGTTTTCTACTGTAGTGTTGTTACTTTGGTAACATGTGTTGTGGCTGATGTCACATTCTCTGTTACAAATAGAGGAGACCCAGAACCCTCTCTGGCCAAAGATCCGAAGCTCACCTGTTCAAGAAAACAATAGCATTATCATTTTTTCTAAAAATAGCTAATGATGAATTAAACTTACACTAAAATGTAAAAACTGAAGTTAAGCCTTCAAAGTAAAACCATGTTAAAATATGCATAGTTTTTTTTTGTGTGTGTATATGAATTTGGACGGTAGGTTTTTATCTGTCTTGTCCCACAGCTGCTGTCTGTAAAAAAAAAAAAAATGTACAGGTGCTGACTGGATTGGCACAACAGAGAGTGTGACGCTTTATAATATTAATTCTTAGGTGTCAGCCAGTTGTAGGGATTAATGGGGAATCTAGTTATCTATACAGTACTTCATTAGCACATGCCATTTTACTGAGCAGGAGTTAACAAAGGACTTTATTTGAATGCATATCCTGCTGGACCTTCTTTTTTCTCTAAGCCGTTTTTCCGGTTACGTCAATTTTACCCAGGTGAAAAACTGCATAGAAATCAAGAAGATCTCTGCTCCACCAAAAGGCTTAGTGCCATGTTCTTGCACCTCAATTCTTAATTTAACATTGCTATTATGAAATAGAGTCATTTAACAAACAAAAAATTATCAATAAAATGATAATTACATAGAGGATATGGTAATAATACTTTGCAGAAAGGAAACTCAAAGTTAATGTACTTACAACAATCATATTTTTTTATAAATCGAAAAGATTATTACAGTATATTACAGTATATGTGCAGTATATGTGCAGTGATATACAGAGATGCTCAAAAAATGTATACACATTTCAACAGTTTGTATCTATGCCATTTTTTATTGAATTATGGCAGCAATGTATAGCATTATGTTTCCTCTAAAGATGTCAGTTGTCACACCCTTGTTGATGCTATCATGTGACCATTAGAACCGTGGCATATATTTTTCATTTTCGTTGACGTGTATATAAATTTTTTGGGCCCCTCTGTATACACATTAAAACCACCTAGGTTTTGGGTTTGTGTTGTGCAAACAGGGGAGGGGGCTCTGCTGAAGGGCCTCTTGTGTGTGCTGTGGTGTCTGGCACCAGGACGTTGGCAGCAGATCCTTTGGGTGCTGCTTGTTGTGGAGTGGGGCCTCCTTCTGACTTGTTTGTCCAGCACATCCCATGAGAGCTCTATTGGACTGCGATCTGAGGAGTCTGAAGGCCAAGTCAGCGACCTTGGGCTCTCTGCCTGCTCAGCTCCATTTTAAGGTTGGCATTGGTTCACTGGTAGTTCTTTCTGATGCCTTGCTATCGTGTCCAACATGTATTTTTTTCTGTGATTTGTGCTGCATTGGGTTTTCTGTAGGATCGGACTGGACAGACTGGCCTTTGGTCCTCTTGAGCATGGGAGAGCCTTGGGTGGCCATGATCCTGTCACCAGTTTACTGATATAATTGATAATCAATGTTAATGTGTTTGTGTTCTGTGGCGTTACTGTTATGGCTGATCAGTGTATGCTAGATTATGCTTGGGAATACTTACAGGAGAGATCCTCTCTGTCACTGAGAACGGGGCTTCACGCAGACCACTCATACCATGATCCTATAAGGGCAAATCATCTAAATATTACATCACTACAAAAAGCATGATAATTAAAAGTATATTCCTATATTTACGTATATTTGTTCACTATAATCTGGGGAGTTCATACCACTATTCACCATTTTTATGTGAAAGGGTAAAATATGTATACCTGGTCTGTTATCTCCATTATGGTTGTGGTAACTTCTGATCCATTCGGCTGCGTCTCAATCTTGACTTCCGTTTTTCTTAGAGATTGAGACACAATGATGTCACTGCTCTCTCTGCTATGAAGCTGTACAGATGCTGTGTCTGAGCCATCTTGTCTTACTGGCTGGATTTGAAAATCTGCAGATTCTTTTTTTAATGCCTGAGCAGCCTTCACTGACCTTGGAGCTTTTTTTGGCACAAAAGGCTTAAAAGAAAAAGGAAGAGAGAATAACAAAAGGTCACGTCCTCCCTAGGACTTAAGTAGAAGGTCAGCGTTTGCTAAAAACTTAGCAGTATAAAATGATGCGTGATTTAAAAAAAAAAAAAAGCCATGATAAACATAACTGAATTTTGAAATTAAATAAACCAGACCTGGACGGACTGATATTCGACTATGGAAGACAGCATCATATGGAATAGAATGAGAATCAATCATGAACTGAAATTCCCAAGTAAATTCATACTTTGATTTGATGGCCTGTAAGATGCAAAAAAATTAATCAATAAATAAAAATAAAATGAGGTGATCAAATACATTTAGGCTTCTCTCCAACTGGTAGTGATGTAGTTCCTACCCGAGTAATGTACGGAAGACTATATACCTCAGGTTTACGTTGTTCTACAGGCTTCTGTTCTATAATGGGCTTTGGTTCTTCCATCAACCTTAAGAGATCAGCAGGTTTCTCCTGCGGAATGACAATGGGCTCACACCCTAGCAAGAAAGCTGGATGTGCTGGCCGGTCTGAAACACAAAGTTCAGGCGAGAAGTCCTTCTCTCCTAGCTCTGACATTCCTCTGGAGAACTCTTCCATCCCTGTTTGAAGGTCCATGAGGACAGTAAAGTCTACCTCAGCCTCTAAACTGGAAGTGGAGCTAACAGTGATGCTTGAGCATTTGCGTTCAATGCCCAGATGGGTCTCTTTGAGATACAGATTATCTGGATCAGGGTCATCCTCAGACACTGATCCCAGTCGCCGCTCCCATGGCTCTCTCTAAAAAAAACAGAGAAAGGGTAAAACTTTAGTGGAAAAAATAAAAGTATATGGTGCACAAAATGTAACACTAATGTACCAAATCAATGTTGTGTTGTAAAAATCGCCAGATCTGAATTAACATAAATATATAAAGACTTCCTTTAAGTCTATCTGGATAAAACTCTTACCATTGTAATAGTTCGTTACTGACATAATATTTTGCCCATAACAATATCAATATGTTAATACTATGTCATATAATTTTACAAACAAATGTAGTTTTAAACAGTTAGACTGTTACAATTTAGTAGTCCAACTATACTAATGTAGTGGTAATGTAAATATTTGCTAAAACTGAAAAGATGAATTCAGTAAAATGTTCTTTTCAGAACCGGTACATGTGTGAGTAAGAGAACTGGGTCAGATATATGCAGGCTTTACTCTAAACACTATTAGCACACATTCAGACAACACAATTGAGAATGTAATTTTTGTGCAGAAATCATAACATTTTATATTCTTAGGGGTTTCAATAGACTTAAAAGGCTTGGCTCATTTTGTGAATCGTAGTTGCGCTTATTGTGTGATAATATGTGATTTATATGAATACATGCAGTCAAACAAAAGTTACTTGCCCCATAGCTTTTTTCAGACACAATGGGACAAATTACTTTTTGTGATTTTGACAGGAATTTTTATGAGACATGCAATTCAATGCATGCAGTTCATGATAGCAAAAAATGGGCCCATAGAGCTTGTGGCATATAACTTAAATTTATGGACTAGCAAGATGCTGCAAGTATGATAGGTACTGGATGAGTGGAAAAATGAGGCACCTGAACTTCCTCCTGAGGTTCCGCATGAATTGCTGGGGTGGGAAGGGGTTCCTGGTGAAATGAAATAATAGGAAAAGGAGTCCAAGTTAGAGCCATGAGGTTTCAGGCAAAAGGGCTGGACAGCATAATGGATCCTGAACTAATTACTCTGCTTAAGCATGACCCAGCTACACACAAATATTTAGAGATGTAAATCTCCAAAACTACATCTTACATAGTAGCACAAATCAAGTGTACCTAATCCTTGAACTTCCAAAATTACCAACCAATAGCTTCATTAATCATTCATGGGTTAATAGAATCTGCCTACTTAACTAATTATTTTCAATGGCACAAGACACATACCCAGTGTAGAAACTGTAGCTTACACAGGAGCTACAAAACCAAATTTTCCTTACATATCAGCAAAAGTCAAAACACAAAGTAATAAAAACAAAAAAATTCTCATGAAAAGTTTTGGTCAGTCCATCAACATCACATGCTCTTGAGAAAAGCATTCAACTATCACTTAAGCTTTTTACTTTACAACAGTATATAGTTCCATCCAAGGAATTGCTTTAAATGAATTAAGCCTATCCCTAATTCTATACTCTGCTTAAACGTAATTAGCCATTTGTGGGCGTCTCCCTTCCGAAAGCCCCTATATTTTACTGAATGAAATTTTAGCATGCAATAATAGTATGCAATATTTTAGTTCCTAGCAACAACTATTGCCTTTTTAATATATAAAAATTGTACCAGAGAAGGGCTGTTGGAAGGAAAGGCCATATGTACAGCGGTTGTTTAAAGCAAGCGTAAAGCTTAAAGCAATGAAGATTACATGAAAGATCCTATGAGCTGTCTTATATGTGCAAGCAGATGTTGAGCTGTGGAGAGAAGGGAAAAGGAAAAGAAGTGGATCCCTATCCAATCAGTCATGACATAGCATTTTTTAAATCAGCCAATGGTTAATGGTAGAAGTGGGCATTTCACCCATCTCTCCTCAGATACATGTGATTATGCTGTCGAGATGTATGTACTTAAAGGTTAAAACTATAACATAAGGATGTGAAGATTCATGCGATGCCTATAGTTCCTGTGAGAGACAAGCAGATGCCAAGCAGTTGTTACCGATGATTTCTTTTGAGCTGATTCTAAACTGGAGCTCTTGAGAAGGCTGTGGCTGGAGTCAGTAGGAGAAGACTGTTTTGATCGCATCTCTCTTGACTTCTGGGACTTGACATGAGAATACAGAGGAGTCATTTGCTCAAAGCCAGAAAATATTAAGTTTGATGAGAAATCAGACAGTGGAGAAGTATCTTCAAAGCACACAAGGTCCTCATCTGCACTAAGTCTCTGATAAGATTTGTCTTCTGTATCTTGAAATAGTTTCCTGCATGTTTGTGGTGGGTGGCTAAATTTTCTGCTTTCCCCAACATAGCCATTAGCTGTGTAGTTTCCTTTTGGAACTGCTGCAGTACTATCCATGATTAAAGACATACTTGGCTGTGTGGAAAAAGCTTGCATTTTTTCAATTGCAGATGATTCCTCTGACTTTGTTCCTTTTGTCTCATCAAATAACTTTAAATACATTGTGTCTCTTTCACTTTGATCTTTGACTCCATGTTTTCCTTTTAGTTTCTTGGACCTCTCTGGTTTCAAGGGAACTACTCGTTTTGGTTCTGGTTCAGCAGCATTACGCTTAACTGAATCACTAGTTAGAACTACCTTGTTTTCAGTTGTGGGTTTACTAATAGCATTGTTGTCTGTACTTTCCAAAACTTGTCTGTCCCATTTGTTTCCATTACAAATATCTCTCATATGTTCGTCTGTTACTGCATTGGGAGAAACCTCACCCTGGATTCTCTCTTCATAATTCCAAAAAACTAGGTTTACATTATCTTCTACATGGGTTTTGCCAGTATATCTCTTTTCAGGCCAGTGAGTCTCTCTTGAATAGTCATCATAGCCATTTGTGTCCATATTGTTCTCCAAATATTTCTCATGTGGAAGTCCATTGTCATTTGTCCTCTTGCCAACAGAATGTAATTCATGGGTATGCTCATTCTTCATTGCATAATTTTTGGTTCTTTGAGGCTTTTCAGGAGATGGGATGGAGATCTTATTTGATTTTCTGCTATAGTTTCCCAATGGACCCACATGAGTCATACAGATTTCCCCATGATCTTCTTCCTGCTGAGTGAGTAGTGTCTCTATTCTAGCAGGGTTCTTGTTCCTTTCCTCTTTTGAACTGAGGGTCAGGTCTGTTTGACAACCATCTTGCTCCTCAATAAATATGGGCTCTCCAGAGGCCTATATGTCAATATAGAGTGAACAGTTTCAATGACTTGTGCGTTTCGTTTATACAGATTGTACCACTAAAAATAAGATGTGCTGTAAAGTGAAAGTCTGATGCAGGTATGTTACTCTATGTAGGGCCTAAAATAGTCTTGTTTGTCCATTATTAAATGGAATATGCTTAAAAGCAAGAATTGTGTTTTCAACATAATCATATTGATCCTCTTACTAGTATAGACCATAAGACAGAAAATTAATGATGTGTTTGGTTAATTCCCCTCAAAGGCTACATTCACATTCCAAGTCATTGCTTTGAAACAGCACGTATGTGAACATCACGTTTTTGCTTGCACCATTTGGGCTAACCAAGTCACATTTGTGTGACCACTCATTTATTTCAAACAAAGGATGCATTTTTAATAAAAAATAATATGCTTGAAGAAGCAATTAGTCTGCTGTATTCATTAAGGTTCAGAACAAGAAAGAAAGCCAGACAGGCCGTTTTATCTATTTTAGCAGCTACTGCTAGCACTGCTAAGAAATCCTGCTGCAGCCATTGCTGACTGATCATATCAGCACCCTATGCATCCACAGAGTCAAAAAGTCACATGTATTCCAATCTATCATTCTCATTCAAGTCACATGACCACATATCAGACATATATCCAAGGTAGGACCACATATGATAGTGAAGATCTAATTTGAAAAACATTAGATTTGTGTATTCAGACAGCCCTAAAAAATCATATCTGTAACACAGTATGGTAAAAAAAAATCTAATTCGTGTCACTTCAGGCTAGTAATGTGAATATAGCCTAAATGCTTTGATTACAATTTTAAACATTCATAATTTGCATGTATCTAGCATTTAGTTCCACATGAAACATATCTAACTTCCTGAACCTAATGCATGGGCTCTCTTACCACCCTTTTAAACTTACAGTTTTTTTCTCTGGGGTGCTGCCAGAAGATGTCACAGAAAGTCGCTTCTCTCTGTGGACTAGCTTGCTGTTGGGCTCCCTCAGTGCTCTCTTCAATTCATTGATACTTGCCTGGTGCTTTTGCAGAACATCTTCAGATTTATCCAGGAACTGCTACAAAGCAAACCAATCAAGAATGCAAACCTTTCTTATTTCAGCTTGTAAAATATGTTTAAACTGATGTAATTATTTAACTGATATGCAATACAAACTGGGAGCTAAATAAAAATCTGATGGTATACTTTTTTCTTTTCATGACAAGTTCGTGCTATCTATTCTTTAAAAAAAAGAAATTATCTCAAGTTTAAAAAAGTTGTGTAGCTACTCACAAGTCACACAATTAAGACTTAAAATAAACATCAAAAAAACAGAATTGATTCATCAAATTAACACCAACAAAAACAGTACATGAACATATGCTGCATGCTTTGATAGTTAATGCATCTCGAATTAGGCCCAGAACCTGCATTGACAGATAATCTGTCTTTGTATAAGAATCCTTTCAGATAGACAACAACTCAGGGAATGGATGTGCCAGAAGTAGTACCTCCTGTTTATGGCGAGGGGCCAAATCCTGGTCCGACTGGTCAAAAGGATGAGTGGGTGAGATATGGTGCAAGGAGAGGCAAGGCGAGGCACAGGAAGGGAGAGGCGGAGGGGAAACAGATTTAGGATTGAAGACAAGTAGGCAGAGCATGGTTGAATTTACAGGGAAGGCAAGCAGCCAAACAGAGAACAAATCATATACAAATGCACTAAATTCAGCCATGTAACTAAAAAGAGTGTACAGGGTTGTGTCATTGTTCCTAGATAAATTGATCCAAATTGGTACTTTTTTGAAAGAAGATTGATTACAAATGTCTAAACAATGTACCCAGACCAATGACACACATGACAAAAGTGCTTTCTTTTGAGATGCAGTCTGGTATATTTAAATTGTCATTCCTAAAAAACAAGGACAGGTGCAGAAAATGTCACCCTTAATTCTGATAAATGGAACTAAAGTAGTAAGAACTACAGTGGTGTGAAAAACTATTTGCCCCCTTCCTGATTTCTTATTCTTTTGCATGTTTGTCACACTTAAATGTTT
>JAOVVB010000018.1:13440343-13451854 GCA_028570985.1 Heterobranchus longifilis | reverse complement strand
TAGTAGCCTTAATGTGGGAGCCCCCTAGTGACGGGGAGGAATTGGCCACGACTAAATTAGGGAGAAAATCAGGAAAAAATCCAAAAAAAGAATAAAAAATAAATAAATTATACATTAATCTAATCAGTCAATCACGTGTCAGCTTCGTTAATGCTGAACATCATGCAAAGTCAGGTAAGGAGCTTCAGTAAATGTTTACATTAAACAATAAAATTTGGGGGGCTGGCAAAATGCAATCCATGTGACAGTAAATGCTTGTTGGTGCTGGAAAGTAATAGAAATAAGATTCAGTAACTAATTAACCAAATATTTAATAGTGGCTACAGGGATAAAATGTAATGAACATACATGCATTATTAATAATAGGAATGTAAGGGTACACATACTCATACTGTATTGATTAAGATATACCATTTGTTGTGTGTGGTGAGTATATACAGTCTAGCCTATACTGTACACATTCAGATTTTTTATTTAAACATCCAAATAAATGCCTCCTACAACCTAAACTTCTCTCAAACGCACAGTATTTTTATTTTTAAATAAAGAAACACTGCATGACAAACACCCAGCAGGAATCCTAACATTCGACAACTGTTGTAATTCAGGTGTAATGACGTTGTAGTGATGCTCAAAGTTGTGACAATGTTGGGACAACATTATTTTGGAAAGTTAGAACAAATTTGAGGAAATAATGTTTAGATAATGTTGAATGAACGACCCAGACACAATGTTGAAAATACAAACTCAAAAACAAAGAAATTTTGTTCGGCAGATGAAGGCGGGAATCACATGTGCATGTTTGTATTTTACTAGAAACATGCTAGGCAGCTAAATCAGATTTGTGATTTTTGCTTTTTTGAAGCAAATAACTAAAAAAAAAGCAAAATCCATGTATTGTATTAGATGTAAAAAGATAACATGCCTGTATATAGATTAGTCTAATATACTTGTTTATACATTATAACTCATTCAAAGGTAAAGAGTTTTACTTTGTTTATTACTGATGCTGTGCGCAGTCTTGCTGACACAACTGGGACACAACTGGATTTTAAAAAGAAATAACCCTGACATTTCTGATGTGTTGGAATTTCATGATGGACAAACATAGTTATTTTACTCTGTTAAGAAAGAAGGGTTCACTGAGTTAGCAAAAATAGTAATTGAGTCATCTTTATAAAATAGTGCAAATAATGTTAAAATATCCTTTAAATACGACTTATTTAAAAGAACTATTGCTTGCACTATTTGCTATAGATAATGCTGGTACTACTTTTTAACAATTTAGTGCACCAAGACACCTACGGTATATAAAGGTTTGTTTTGTTTTAAGAAAGAAAGATATGCGCTTTCATGTACAGTACATTCCTTATGTATTCAGGAAGTCATGGCCAATTTGCGACTATTTCTAAATGTATATGTTTACAAATTAAAGTCAAGATAACATCATGTTTTTTTTTACAGTAATTGACTTCAAAACTGAGGTAAATTGTGAACCATGACTTTTTGTGTACCATTACACCACTGTTTAAAGCATATATTTATATTTAATTAATATATCACACATCATCACACATCTACAGTCAAGTCCATAAATTGTGTAGCAAACAATTTCTTTGGTATTTGGCCTCTGTACACCACATTTGAAATGAAACACTCAAGATGTGAGTGAAGTTGAGACTTTCAGCTTTAGTTCGAGGAGTTTGACAAAAGAGTTCCATTAACCATTCAGGAATTACAGCTATTTTTATACTATTTATACCTATTTGGTGGGCTTATAAATAATGCAACAAACCCTGGAAAGCAATTGGTCAGGAAAACCCAGCATTTGTTCAGGTCCGTGGGTTTGAGACTTTAGGCAGTTGTTGGCTATAAAGGTTTTTCATCCGAGTATTAAGGAAAGCCCTTATGTTTGTAATTATGTTCGTTTCTTCCATTATTTATGAGCCCACAAAATGGGTGTTTGTGTGTATGAAAATGACTGGAGTTCCTTAATGGTTAGTGCAACACTTTAGTCAAAGCACTTGCTATAAATTTGGCAGTCTTGATTTCAGTCACATCTTGATCATTTCGTTTAATATTTAATTGTGGTGGAGTACAGACACCTTTTCAGAGTTCGAATGTCAAAAACTATATTTGTTCTAAAATGTATGGACCTACTGTAATTATAGCTTTTTAAAAATACACCTATGGATTGTATAGCTGAATACCACGTTACAATTTAAAATGAAGTGTATCTAACACTGGAGCTGAATGTTTGTTCAGGTCTATGCAGACTGAATCCGACTTCTGTAAGAGTTAATAGGCAGGGGCTCTTCTTTAATCTCCTGTTTTAAAAGAAAAAATAGCCTTCTGCTGTTCTTTAACTACAATAAGAAAATTGTTTGTAGCACCATTGAAACAAGAGCTTGAGGTGCCGTTTAATTTAAAATGTAATATCTGACAAATTTAATTTATTCACATTTAGTGATTAGATAGTACAGTATATCTCAATCCAGAATGAATACAATTGTAATACTGTTCAGCACAGCATTATTAAGTTCCCTCTTGCTATTTCCCCTCAGGGGAATCTGTGTCACTATCTCAAAGGATTCTGACAACATTACTGTAGACTTTTTGTAAACAGTATAAAAATGGGAGATGAAAACATTTACAAATATTATGATTTCTAATACCTGATCCTATAGATTCAAAATGGAAATACATATATACAATTGTTATCTATATCTATATAACGTGGAGATAACCTTAGTTATGACAACCTTCCTTCCTTCTTCTCCTAATTATAATGTGGCTATGAATATCCATAGGTCAAAAAAATATTTAAACATCCAGAGACAATTTGGGTCTTTAGTTCACTCTCGGTGCAGTCTATCTTGAGCTTCTGTGCAGGTTCTCTCTGTGTATGCGTGTCTTTCCCCCATAGTCTCTGTTTTCCTCCCGCCTATTAGAACCCTGTTGGTTGGTAGATTGGCTAAGCTAAATTTTCCCTATGTGTGAATGATATGTCTGAATATATGTGCATGCATCCCACAGGTCTATTTTGATTAAAATATCCTCTTCCTGTTATACCCAACAGGCCTTGTGCTTTAGCCTGACACTTTCAAGTTGTCTGTTAAAATGCATGAGGATATTAAAATATAAGTAAAAACAGCCATGCACAACAGCACAAACTTGAGTCTGATATTGCTTTTATATAACAGATCCAAAAATATCGTTCATTTTCAACAGATTTGTTTGTTTATTTAATCATTTATTTTACTAAATCATGAATGTTTGAACAGTCCTGAGACACGTACGAGATTTAGTTTATATTTCTATTTATTCCGCTTTAAAATATCAGCTACAGTAGCTTCCAGAGTTCCAGGAAAGAATCCCAAATAGCGTCAAACGGAAAGCTAGTGCGCTAGGATGTGCAATCCCTTGACCCACATACCAAGTAGTGCTGTTGATCAGGGGTTAGAATGGGATTTGGGATTCAGTATTGTATTAAAAGCCAATTAGCTTTGTAGCTTGTATTAGGTGTGAACAGAACAACACAGATTGTTCAGAGGCAATTCGACACAACTTAAAAGCAATTACTAAGAAGACAAAGAGTTGTTTAGGATGACAACATTATCGGATGTGTTTTCTCCATTATCAGATATGCTGTTCTTTCCTCTTTCCACTACTGTGACCTACTTTCACCCATCCTGGCGACTGACAGTTAGTGTAATAGAATGGTAGTGTCGTGTAATGCTGCTCACCTTTTTTTTTTTTTTTTTTTTTTATGTGATTACTCAGTCAGAACTAACTATTGTATAATAATATTTAAATGATAGGAAAGCAGAGGTCACTTTGAATAACAGACACTATGGCAGAAATTGGTTCATCTAACACTGTGACAGCCATCTGGACCCTTTGCCCTTTATATGGTCTCATCCATTCATATCCACGTTCGAGGTTGCAAGTTAACATTTCTGCAGTCAGGTCAATGGCCTGTAGAGCACAAAATCAAAAGTGCATTTGTCTTAATAGACAGGTCATTAAATTGCCAATAGCAAGATTGAAGTACCTTTGTAAGTGCTGTATGTAAAGATATGATTGCTTAGCTAAGATCTAATGGTCCTAGCCTTTTTCTATTTTGTTGCTGTCAGTGTGATTGTGGATCATCCTGAAAACAGGCAATATGCCTTGAATGCTGATAACAAATGAGATGACAAATAATCAATTTACTCATGTTTCTGTGGGTGTATGTACTGTATCTTGGAAAATATTGTATTTATTGTTTCTGAACTGAGAACATAGAACACAATCTTTAGGGTTCCTGCGTGCCCAGGGAATAATGAAGTACATACACTGTAAAACAAAACTTCAGGCACCCCTTTGGTATCTTTGCCATACTGTGCATGGAGGACACAGTAAGATTCTGGCACTTCATCAGTCCATATGGACATAAATTTCATTCGCTGTGACAGACCAAAGAGAGCAGCCTATTTTACTCTGTCACGCTTGAGCCAGAAAAGTGGTATTGCTCAAGAAATGATGCCATATCCACATAGCCTGATGAAACCAACATGATGGGTATGATGTATTACCAAAGCAATAGGTGTGTGCGCACAAGTAAGAGTGTTTTCACTTTCATTATATGTTGTGAACCATTCTGTTAGAAATGGACATTGGTTCAATTTGTAACAGGTAGGAATACCATTTTGCAATCAGACTCATTTTTTTATGTTTGTCTGTTCAGACTTTTAACCTAACAATGTTATTTGTTATAATATGATTGTTATTTGGCTACAATTCAGCCACAGAGGTCGGTGTGCACCAACCTTATTACAGTGTCTGTAAACTTATGTGTTTACACCAACATGACCAACTAAGCCATGGACATAACATTTTAGGTAAAATAATAAAAATGACAATAATTTATTTATTAGTTAGTTATTTAATTAATTAAAAAAGCTAATTATTTAGCTTTAGTCTTTGTCATTGTCTGCTTTTATAAAGCTGATTTTTTTTTTTAGGGACATTCACAAACGCTTGAACAAACTCACTTGGTTATTTATGTCTGGACCCAGTTTTGTACTTCTGAACTTAATGCTTCATGGCATAGATTCAACAACATGCTGAAAATATTCCTTAGAGATTTTGGTCCATCCTGACATGACAGCATCACACAGTTGCTCCATTGTCTCATTGTTATGTTCAAGAAACATAACAGATATAATTTTAGCTTTGTGAAATGGCATGTTACCTTGCTGGACATTAAGGGATTGACCAGGTCAGCAACAAACCCCAGGTAGACTGTGGCATTTAGAAATACTCAATTGATACTATGGAGGCCAAATATTGCCAGGAAAATATCCCCCGTACCACTAAACCACCAGCATCCTGAACTTTTGATTCTAGGCAGGATGGAGGCATGCTTTCATGTTGTTTAAACCAAATTCTGCGCCTACCATCCAAATGTCGCCACAGAAATCAAGACCAGGAAACATTTTTCCAATCTTCTAGCGTTCAATTTTGGTAAGCCCATGCAAATTGTAGCCTCAGGTTCCTGTTCTTAACTGACAGCAGTGGCATTCGGTGTGGTCTTCTGCTGCTGTCGCCCATACTGTATGCTTCATGGATGTTCAGAGATGCTCTTCACCATATCTCGCTAGTAACAAGCTGTTATGTGAGTTACTGTTGCCTTTCTATCAGTTTGAACCAGACAACTCCTGCTCACTGGATATTTCCTCTTTTTCAGACCATTCTCGGTAAACCCTAGAGATGGTTGTGCGTGGACCAGTAGTTTCAGAAATACTCAGACCAGCCCGTCTGGCTCTAACAACCATGCCATGTTCAAAGTCACTTTAATTCACCTTTCTTTCCCATTCTAATCCTGGGTTTGAACTTCAATGTCTATATGTCCAAATGCACTAAGTTGGTTCCATGTGATTGCCTGATTAGAATTTTGCGTTAACAAGCAGTTCAAATGAAGTGGCCAGTGAGTGTAAAAACATTTTCAGTATTACAATCAATAAACACAAAAACAAAACCATAACACATTTTCTTTATCAGTGTCCTTTAAACAACGAGACAGTTGAGGATGCTGGCTTGCTTAAACACAAGCCTCAAGAGACAGAAACATTTAGGGAATGATTTCTCAAAAAATTACGCTATGCCATTTGTTATCAACTATCTTCCTCTGTACACCCCCCTGCAGCATTGCTGGTGGGAGAAAAAGGGAGCCATATTTGCAAGTGGCTCACTGTCACTCTGAGTGCAATCACTCATCTGTGGTGCAATCTGTTAAAGGAATCCATCATTTATGGCACAAAGTCATGGCCGCAGAGCAAAGAAGCTACAGGGTGGCTCATGAGCAACTTGAGCCCAACAAGACAAGACTCCCACAACTTTCTCTTGCAGAAAATTTTATGTGAGAAAGTAGAATGCACATTTTTAAAAAGCCACTGTGACAGTGTTTCTGACTAAAAAGTCTATTTTAAATGTACTGCATCATCTTTTTTAAACATTTGCTTGAAATATGGATACAAAACTAATAAAATGAAAGTATTTGTCATGTACATAATATCCAAAAGGAAAATATGGTAGTCATTGCAGTTTGCAATAATGGCTCAACCCATTATATTTTGCAGACCTAAGCACATCAATATTCAAACACTTGCTAAATGAAAAGGAGGCAATGACCTCATCCCACTCCGTCTAATCAGCCCCTGGCACTAGAAGAGTGGGACCTTCTCTTGCAAACCTCTTAATTGGATTTTTTGAGAAAAAAATCAGTAGACAAGCACCCTACACTATTCCTTAGGCAAACATTAATAATATGGCTCCCTGCTCATTCAAGGAGCCCTGCATATTAAATTCGTTTATAACCATAACCATCTTTGTGGAGCAACACACACCCTGGTGTTTAGCACAATACAGTAAGATCAGAAAAACCTACCATATGAACCACTATCTACTACAATCCTACATCTTAATTCATATTTACAATTCAACTTTTCTGATCCTAAGCACTCCAAGAAATCCATAAAATTTCATATTATTCCTAATGAGACTGAAATGCATTTGCATTCAAATTGAAAACTTCAAAAAATCCAAGGAAATGTGTGATTATGTTTATCACTGTGGATTTGCCTCCCCTCCCTGTCTCGCCATGGTTAAATCAAATCATCATTCTAATATTTGTTATGATTTGATTCAAATTGTACACTCAAATGTTAGTCAAGTAAACCGTAAAGTAAATAACATAGCCATTAAAATCTCCTAATGGATCAGTTTTAGACAAGCATCACTCTTCATACATCACTGCAGGAGCTGTTTACTATGTCAGTAAGCGATGCAATCAGCTTTACTCTGGAGGTGCCAAGACCATACTGGTTGATTATTTTAAAGGAAGAGTTCATCTCCACTTTTGAAGTCTCATTGATAGTGTCATAAATTGACAAACACTATTACAGTATATCATCAACTATTTAAAATATGTACGGTTTCTGCAGCCTCTTTGCCTGTCCTGCTAATGGACTTTTTGTTCAAACAGTCAGATTACTCCAGTAACTTTGTGTACTACTTAATACTGCTGTTAAACTGGTAATTTTTTGTTGTACCCAGGTGATCATAAACCTTGCACCTGGAGTAGAATAGCCCAAGTGGATATTTGTATCCATGTATTCATAGCCATACATGCTATTTACACCCAGGTGTATAATATCACCACAATTCTTTTTACATGGTAAACATTGTTTGATTTGGTGAGATAAAGCTTCCATCTATCTATAAATTTCAGATGTATATGCATGTCTGGGTGTAAACCCAGAATACCAACTAACCCTAATCTGCTTGTTTATTTATTTATTTATTTATTTATCAATTATTTGTTTATTTAATCAGAGACCGCACACTAAGCATTGTTGCACTCAGGCAACCGATGCCGCGCACATGGGGCATATAGCACATGATCAGAGAAATTTATATATATAAAAAGAACATATCAATATTATCAGGGACGGGGGCTTCAGACCAACTACTGGCCAAAGCTCTAATCACACAACATCAGCTGCCCATATACAACAATGTCTGTGCACCATCCCTGTAAAAACAAACAACAAAAACAAAATAAACATTGACACAAACATGGATATATACGACTCCATACCAAGTCACATACACAATGTGTATGACACCCTGCAAACAGCGAGAAAGCACAAACTTTACCAGTGTGAATCCAGCGATCCAACCCAAGCGGTTCAGAGAACACACCGAGTTCTGTTTGTTTTTATTTCTACAGGTATCGTGTTGAATAATTGTGAACCGTTTACTGAAAAGGTTCACAATTATTCAACACGATACTGACCCATAGTGTATCTTCAGTAATTTCCGCTTACTGCACCTCTGGTCTTCACCCCATCACTACAACATTGTTGTATCAGCTGACAGATAACATTAGGGGCGAGGCCATTTATACACTTAAATATCGTTTGTATGAATGAAAACTTCAAAAAATGACCAGAACTTAGCAAATTATACTTTTGAAGAATTTGACAGTGATGCTATTGGTTTCTGATCCATTACTTCTAAAGTTTGTTTGTATAATGACATTACATTTTATTTTGTAAAATGCAAATAGTTGCTGTGCAGCTATTCTCACCAGAGTACAAATAGACATTCTGTTTTTCTTTTCCCGTTTTGTGTTTTTTTGTTTTGTTTTGTTTTTCCTTTTTTTTCATGGCATATTTACACCTGGCTATTTCATCTATTTTCTATCTGAATTGTATCCTTATAAGATTTCCAGCGCATTCAGTCAAATGTGTCTCCAGTTGGCCAGATTAGTATCTAATAGCTGTAATCGTGTGTTAATATGCAAATTAGCTCATTAAATTTGAACAACTTCTGTTCCTCCTTATTAGTTGTTTTATAAATAAGAAGCTTGCTTCATCAAAACATCATATATTGTGCTGTTTTATTCTTGCTGGCAGTTTTAATTACATCATCTTTAAAACAAAACACATTTTAAATGCATCTTGGGTGTACTTACACTCTCTGTGTAATGTGGTAGTTAATTTTAATGTGCATAATTTCTCCAGCTATAATCTGATGCTTAAGAATCGTCGTCATCTCATCGTCTATACCTCTTTAGATCGCTGGGAGCCTAGAGCCTATCCCAGGGGACTTAGGGCACGAGGTGGGGTATACCCTGGACGGGATACCAATTCATCGCATAGCACACATACACACAATGGGCAATTTGGAAACGTCAATTAGCTTAATCCGCATGTTTTTGGTGTTCCCCAGGTGGGAATTGAACCCGGACCCTAAAGGTGCAAGGCGACTGTGTTAACCACTAAGTCACTGTATAACCTGCTTACTGTATGAATTGTTTAATGATATTTACATTTAAGTTAAAACAACAAAAGGACATAACATGTTATGCTTATATCCATATAAACACATTATATATCACAGCAAACATTTTGACAAGCATTTGCATGCTCAAAGGTCAACAACAACCATCTAAAGCTTAAAAAAACCTACCAGGATTAGTTTAAATGTATCCGCAGAGATTAAATAAACAATTTGTGGTCAAGGATCCTGTCTAGAAGGACAATGAGATAAATCCATTAAGCAGACAACATCCAAGGGCATCTTAAATGAAACAACTCGTCCTGCAAAGCATTTCCATAGACAACAGTAATTATATGATAAGAATTCCTGATAATTTACCCATTTTGAAAATTGCAAATGTCCCTAATGGTTAGCATCTATTAGTGTTGTACTGTGAATATAGGACTTTCTTTATTTAATCCTAAAAACTAGAAAATGTTTTCTTTCTACCATCTTCACAGACAGTTGCTATCACAAAGCCATCTCAAATCTGCAGGTCTCTTACAATGACAGACTTTCAATATGACATCTGAACAGCAGAAAATGACAGCAACCACACACAGACATGCACACATATGAGATACTCTGCTGATGTGATAATAGTAAGTTAAACAGTGAGATCCTCTTTGTGGGATACTGTTGCCATAGTAACTAAGGATGAACTGTCATTGCATAACTACAAAACTTTTAGGCAGAGAACCTTTCATTTCTTGGGCCCACATGAGAGTAATTATCCCTTCAAATCTCATGAGCCATCTTTAGGAGCTCTTAAGCCTAAACCCTGTACCCTGCTTTGTGAGTAAGTTGCCCTGTGGCCCTACAATTAAAAAAATAATAATAATTAATTTTTTAAATTTAAATTTAGATTAAAATCAAATTGTTTACAAAGAAAGCAAAAAGCATTTAACAAAGTTAACATTTAACAAATTTTCTGTGCAGAACTCAATACTATACAACACCTTCAGATACTGTACATAGGCTGAAAAAGTCTTGTATTATACAAGTCTTTGAACAATTCAACAAAACATTCTGTATCTTAACTGTACATGTAGATAATATATGTAATAATGTATAATAATCTTTGCGTAATAATGATATGAATATCATTGAATGAATATATTTTTGACATTATGTCTTAATATGAGCTTAAAACAATTAAAATGGATCTGACAGAAACATTATGTACAAAAAAAGTTGATCTGTTAAGCTGATGTGCTGTGATTGTAGTGTTTGCTTGATCTATGACAAAGTTACAAGAATACTACAGCTGCTTTAAAAAAAAATCCATATCCAGTATCTGTAAATATGTTTACCACATTATCCCGAAACTCAATTACACAACTGGAAATTATGATCTAATGGTAGCTCAGACAAGGAAGCTATAAATTGGTGAAATTTGTCATTTTAAAGAGAGAATTGCCTTTTCGGGGGGAAAAAAACTGGGGGTGGAATATTAAGTACTGTAGGTAAAACTAATTCATCAATAATTCTTTGCTTTTAAACATGAATGTGATAATCATGAACATTCAGTTAGTTTGGAGAAAAAAACATTGTATCCAATGCAAGTTCGTGAGTTTGTAAGAATCCATGTTTTAAGTAACTTCAATTAACAGGTCTTAATGCATATAACTTGAATAGGGGCACTGGTGGCTCAGTGGTAGATGTTTCACCTGCCACGCGGAAGGCCCGGGTTCGATTCCCAGCCAGTGCCCAAACCCCAGCCACTGGATGCAGTGCTGGTTCCAAGCCCAGATAAAATGGGATTATGCATCAAGTTTCATGGATTTTGTTTATCCATCTCCTGCAAAAATTCAAACTCAATCGTCTGAAGCGTGGTAATGCTTTAAAGAAACACCTAATAAAATGATGCTCTGCAGTCGGTGTCGAAGTGAAACAGCTCACCACAGCATGGATGCACACATGGATGCACACACAGACACACACAGCCAGACATCTCTTAAAGTGCCACTATTATGCTTTTTCAAATATTTTCTTTCATGCAGTGTGTTATGTAGCTGTATGTGAACATAAACTATCTGCACTATCTGTGACGCTGACAGTGCATGATAAATGAAGTTTTTGTCTATTAAAAAAAAGAGTCGGCTCACATTCGCCTAAACGAGTCGTTAGCAAATCTATTTT
>JAOVVB010000018.1:13412247-13423142 GCA_028570985.1 Heterobranchus longifilis | reverse complement strand
TGTGTGTGTGTGTGTGTGTGTGTGTGTGTGTGTGTGTGTGTGTGTGTGTTTATATCTGGCCTTCAGATGCCAACTGAGATCTGCCTAATGTTTCTCGTTTTTGAATCAAAAAGGCATGCAGCAATCTTTAATCCTGTGATACTCTCTCCTCTTTTGCACCTGCCCACCCAGCATGAGAGTAGAGGAATGCTCATTGTAGTACAGAAGGGCTACATTCAAGTGCACTCGCAAACAAATTATACCTCCGTTCATCAGACCGTTCATATATTTGGGGGTGTTTCACAGGGCCTTTTGTTATTGAATGCAGCTCTCATGTAGTATTATGGCCTCTCTTATACTCTCATGATCTGTCCACAGTACCTGGATGCCGACAAGCAGTTGGTTAAGTAACCAACATGTAATTTGGTAGTGTTTAGTAAAGAAGTTGAGACTGAGACAACAAGTGAAAATTCTCACGTACAGTTATCCCAGCCTGACTCAGTATTCAGTCATCATCATTAGATAATGCTAGCAAAGCACAGCTAACTAAGTTAACAGTTTACGTCAACATGGCTAGTTACGTTAAAAAAAGTTTTATACAGCTCAAATAGATACTGTACATACAGAAAATACATACAGCTAAATAGTTGGGGTTTAGGAGCCAAAGCAATTTAATGATTTAAGTTTGTCTGGATCCCTGTATATTTATGTTAACTTTAAAATTACCTAGGACCTGTAAGGTCTGCTTGTGCCACCAGGGCGGCTCTGGCACCTCATGTGTGGCTCCAGAGCCTCTGGGGGTCTGCTGTGGTGTCTTCCACCAGAATGGTAGAACTGGGGCCTTTGCGTGCTGTGAGGGGCAGCGTCCCTGGATGGGGCTTGATTATCCAACATGGCCCATGTTGTTACATCACACGTCATGTGTTACATCATATTTTATTTATGATTTGTGCTCCATGTAGGAACTGGACCAGCAGAATGTGAAGAATGCCTCTGTGGTATTTACCATATTTTACAAATTGGGAAACACACTGGTCTTTCCGGGGGGTAGAGGAATATCGCTGATGGTGTCCCAAGGACTTGTGAAAAAGATAAGTGTACATTCAATGGTATTATTTCCGTTTCATATTTGTGCTGCACAAATTTTTATATAAAACACCTTGATTTCATGACCAGTGGCCATGTTATGTACACACTCCAAGCAAGCTGTTCTTGAGTTTGATGGAGGAAAAAACATGGCTTTCACAAAGCTAAGCCATTAGTCAACATGAACCAAATGTCTGTTTGCAAAAAATTAAACAGACAAATTGGTCTGGTCCAGCTAAACAAATATTTAATGTTATCTATGAGAATCTAAAATTCTCGGTTATTAAGCAAATTGATTGAATGAACTTGGTGAATGAAAGGCGAGATGTCAAGATTGTAATTTTTTTTCTCTGACATACTGTAGATAACTGCGTTTATTATGACTAATTTTCACCCAATGTTTGATAATTGTTCAAAGCTTAAACACAAAGAATTCTATTAGATTAAAAGCTGTTTAGCCGTGTGTTAAATCATGCAGCTTAGAGCAGTTTAATTATGACTTCAGACTCTTCATGTTTACATGGTACAGTGGTTTGAGAAAGCCAGAAAGATATGGCATAAAGCTGGACCAAGGAGGAACGAGCTGCTTATAACTTTAGCTGAAGACTTCTTTGACGCATTGATGGTGAGAAAAAAGTGCTGCTACGGCAAATCTAATTAGATCATACATACTGCAACAGCAGTGCTAAAACAAGACAGAAACACTATCCTCCTAATTTCTTGTATGCTCTTTTATCCTTCAGGTTGTTCATGAAAGTTGTAAAGAGGGTAAGTTTGTTTTTATGTATAATAAAGAACATCTTCATTAAAACATTGAAGACTTCAATATTTTTTGTCTTTTGCAAGGTACTTTTCAAGTTACAGAATACCTGCTTCATCAAATTGGGAAGTTAGCCTCTGATCTCCGAATTAACATTCTAATTCAAAAAGAGGTAAGTCATAGAATTATTTTAGAACTTTACACTATCACATTTTAATTAGCGTTGCCTTTGAATGCTTATGAAAAGGATAGCAGACAGAATAATAGCAGAGTAAAAATGATTTGGACAGTGCTTACAAAGGGGATATTGGTTTATTTGTTTGTTTAATTCCTTGATGGTAGGCAGTGAGGAAGCTTAATATGATATTACGAATGATCCCGTTGGAATTGAAGAAAAAGAAAAAGATCTTGTCATCACAACAGGCATCAAATGTCATGTAAATAAGTGTTTACATTTTAAAATATACTCTGATTCTAAAATCACATTTTACACATGTTAATAAATGCATATTTCTTTGCTTACAGGAATGATTTGGCTAGTCGAATCCTCAAAGGAGGAGGTCAGTGGTTACTGATAAATCTGTTATTTGAGGGCAAAGGTTTATGTACACCCATGTTAAAGATATTCAATATCAGCAAGGATTAAAGTTCTCTGTCAGATTTCCATCGGTTTGATTGTCACTATCATGAGGCTCTGTCATACAGTATATATTCCAGAGAAACGTAAAAGTTCAGTGAATATCCGGATTGGGGGAAAAGCCATTATTCAACCAGTCAATAGACAGAAGCACCCATTACAACCACCTTATCTTCCTACAGAGAATAATCCTAAAGGAATGTTTATTGATAAGAATAGACAGATAAGAATAGTTAGATGAACGTGTTTACTTGCACATGAACACTAATACTTCTCATCTCTATAGCACTTGGCCTGTGAGGACATGCTGTCCGACTTCATTATACAATTTAATAAACTGATAGCATAATCAGTGATGTATAGCTTAATTTTAGAGTTTTCATGTTTAAAAAAAATAATAAATCCTGCAGATACACTTCTAATGACTGCCCTTTCCAGTCAGGTCAGGAAATGTGTGTATATTAATAAAGCTTAGTGTCGTGTATATTTAATGAAGTGGGCTGCGGGATAAATGTAATGTTAGTGTAGTAATTTGGAGCTAGTAGTTGCAGTGTAGCTTTTTTCTAAACCGCATGCTCATATACCTTAACATATACCTTAACGTATATCCCCATAGCAAGAGCAATCCTCAGAGCTCCATGATTGTCTCACTGACTATACCCCGGTCACATGACAAATGTACAGGTTTAGAGTTAAACAAGAGAGCAATGTTGGCATTTAATCAACATAGACAGCAACAAGAAAAGGCAGCAGATAAAGCAACATTACAGAAAAAGAAAGGCGTTAGAGGAAGACGCAGGTAAATGTGCCAAACTTACGCAGTTGTTTACAACAGTAATGTGCCCAGCTTTTAGTGATGTAGATGCTGAGGCGGGTATCTATGGAGCACACAGTGTAACACAGTACCCTAACAGTGAATATTGTGATTAAGTAGAATAAAGCATAATAATAAGTATTAATGCATAATTTACCTAGAATTTCTAAGTGGCCCATCTTTTCTACATCTTCAAGCTAATTTCAGTTTAATGTTTAGTCAATTGATTTGATAGTTTGAAAATTGTTTGACCATTGAGAGTTCAAGAGATATTTGCTATTCCTGTTGTCTCTGAGAAGCTCTATTCGTATTTGCATTACTGGTGACCTTCTTTGTGTGTTTATCAGTAGATAAGTAAATATCAATCATCTGGAATTAAAGCAAAAGTGTCTGTTTAAATAGTCCAAGTCAAATCGAAACAATGGTCTAAGTCAACTATAATGTTGATAATTTCTACTAAAACTATAGCATTACATATTAAATGTTTTTTAATATTAATTATTCACTTATGTTTATTCAGATATGTGGTAGTTGGAGGCTATTGAGCAGTATTTTTGAAAATAAAAAATAAATATTTAAAGGAATTTGAACTATGGATATGTCATTGTGGACATCCCAAGAAAGTGTGGACCTTTCAGGTGATAATCACAGGGTGAAAATCAGTCCCACTTTGGCCCTGCTGACAGTAAATAATCTTTTCTGAAGGAAGCCACTGCACACTACTATACTAATGACCAAACAATGGTAAGGTATCCCTGTGATTCTAAAGACCAGCCTTACTTTAAGTCAGATTTTATTTATCTTTAATCCCTGTATCGTTTTTATTGACAATTTAATCAGGGCATCTACTTTGCTTACATGAGAGATAATTGCAAAAATAATGATTAGAGAAAGATTTGTTTTAGCTTTAATTCACTATATAAAGCCTTCATTCAAAAAGAATTGGAGTCAGTCAGTAAGTTTTCTCTCTAAACAGTCTGAATGATTTCAGAAATTGATTTAATGACATTCTTACAAGTTTCTTACTTGCTGTCTGCAGAAGCATTGATACTATTTTAAGTTATGTTTACTCAGTAATTACATGTTTTTATGATATTTAAAATAGGATATTGCTGCTTTTGCTTAGTTTGGACAAAAATCAAATATTGTGTGACATGACTTGGCCCACAGTGATCAGCTTTGTGTAGAGCATGTAAACCATTTGGGTGGCAATATATTTATGGGGTGTTTGCTGGAAAAGGACTGGTACACCAAAAGTAGATGAGGAATGACAGTCACCTAGAAATACAAAATCTCAAGAAATCAGCCAGATTACAGCATGAAATCTAAAACATATTTCAGAATGGTGACAAAACAGATTTAACACAGCAATATAAAAGAATTTGATTGGCCATCACAAAGTAAAAGCAAAGAGAATTTTTAGCTTGAACATAATAATCATATTTGACAGTGGATCCCCACAGGCATCTGTTACAGTATTTTCAGGAAGAATGCAAAGGCTTGTAAAATGCTGCCCCAAGCATTTGATTCATGTTAAGTAATTAGACATCAACTGCTATCAAATATTAATTAAGTGTCCAGTGAATACCTATCAGATATAGTAAACACATTGCAATAACTGATTGAAAAAATGTAGATCTTCTAAATGATCTAACAAAGGGTGGAACAAACGTGAGTGCCATTGCCTTTTGCCAAGGTGTTTATGAACTGTTGCCCTCAACTGTGTAGTGCTACAGTCAGTTCCAGAGTTACAGTTAGTGTGCTTGTTTTTGTATTTCCTGTAAAATGTTCTAATGTGCTTGTCTGGTATGGTGTAGATTATGATCTCCAGGTGGCTTTGATGGAGGCTTTGTGTAGAATGACTTCTCGTGCCCAGCGGAGGGAGTTGGCTGATCAGTGGTTCGGCATGGAATTTGTTGCCTCTGCATTCACCAAGATTCAGGACTCAGAGTTTGAGACTGTAAGTGATAATCAGCTAAAATAATCTTAACATAATTGGATAATAAGATACTAGTCTAACTGGTGACTTATAATGAGCATTAAGTGCAACTTAGCCATTTCTTCTGATATCTTAGGTTTAACACTTGACCAAGACAATATACTTGACCTATTTAAGTACCCGGTACCTACATTTTTACTGGTCATTTCTGAATAATAACTAAGACAGGTTTATTTCTGCTTTCATTTATTTCACATTTGTGATGGTGTTGTTCAGCTTAAAAGCCTCATCCTTTTTTCCTTCATATATTACACTGATTTATTATGGTAAAAAAACGGTTACATTTTTATGCCCCTTGGAGTTGTGGCTTCTTCTTTGCAGGACAGTCTTTCAGTCCATGGTGTAATATCGAACACATTGAAAAGTGGTGCTGCATACAGTATTTGCTACCTGATGCATCCAACTTGATTCGTTACTTAGTTGTTGTTTTAGGGTTTAGTTACATGTTTTGAACCAGGGTTTGTTCATCCTGGTTAAGGTAATTTCCACTTCCTTTCTGAGCAATGCATTTTTGGTGTGGTCCTCAGTATTTTATATTTTTACAGTTATTTGTATATGTGGTTGTAGTATGCTCCTAAGAAGGAACCAGATTTTTGGAGGTCCACAGCTTTTTTTTCCTAAAGGTTTAGTGATTTGCTTAGATTTTCTCAGGGTATAAGCCACATCTGGCTCTAAAGAACTTTTTATAAATGCATTACTCCTAGCTAATCTTTAAATTTGAAAGTGTCAATTTTAAACACATAAATATTTGACCACGGGAAGGTTTAGACAGATTTATATTAGCTGAAAGTCTGTCTAATATTACATCTGAAGTAGATAAGTAATTTACTTGGCAAATTTACTTGGTTTTTGATTTTCCAATGTACTTGGTGGCTCTGACAGTAGTCCAGTTGTGATGTAAATTATAGCATTATATGGGTGGGTAAGGCTCTAGATTGTTGGTTTGGGCATCCGAGGATCCAGGTTTGAGCCCAGCTGTCGGTGGTTGCCACACTGCCATACTACCCAGCCACTGCATGCAGTGGTCGGTCCCAACCCCACAGCAGTTGATATTTGTTGCTATGGTAATCATTAGTGACAGGTGACTGGCGTTCTTTTTTCCTCTGCACTTTAACAAATACAGCCGACTAACTGCTTGCGAAATTACAAGCATATTTTTGCTAAAATTGCATCCATCGTTACATTTTGACCCAGACTCTGCGAGCAAAAACTTTTTCAGACATTAAAGTCAGATGAAAGTCATGTGCGATTATGAATGTGAACCGTTATTACATGATTATTAAAAAAAAAATGGAATTGAACAATGTGGCTTGTAATGTGAAAATAGACACAAAAAAAATCCATCTCTGTAGCAAAAAAAACAAAAACAAAGGACAGTCATCGTGCATCATTTTGGTGTTGGGGTTGTAGATCTAACTGGTATAAAAAAATTTGTTTTAAACTTTCTCTTGTAATGTCCTCTAAAATAGCACACTAATTACCAGGCATCTTGTCCATTCTGTTTTTTACTTCCTGACATTCTTCTGATTTTCACAATTTATAATAGTCACTAGTGAATATTTTTTTTCTTATTAACTTCAAGATAGAGAGAGAATGTAATATAATCTGGTAAGGGAATGACTATCGCTTTTATAAGGCACGAGGTAACAGAAACTATCTTATCTAACAGAAACAATGAATATATTCATAAACAAATGTGATATCTTGTTCATTAATTAATTTAAATTGTAATCATTGACAGCTAGTTGCATTATAAGTGGATATAACAAAATTTGGATTATGCTGACAGTGGGATGATGCAATGCTGTTGCCACTTCAAATATAATTTTTGCATAAAAGCATACTCCCAAATAACTTGTCTGAGACCATTTAAACCAGATGGTCTTGGTACTGTTCTACACAAACTTAGTTTGCAGGTTATTTGCAGTGAGAAAGTAGAATTGATCCTGACTTGACTCAAACATAGGAAGAGAACCAATTGTGGTGTGTATTTTGGGTTGCAGATGACATTTTTCTTTAAAGCAAATCTAAAATGAGCTGCCAGGTGCAAACTGACAAAAGGCACAAATGTGCATTCTAGAGACTTTGGATTGATTAACAAAAATAGTAAATAAATGATGAATGTGATACACATGGTATATGAATAAACGAATAAATCCAAAAATTACTTAGCAGTATATTGAGTATTGCTTTATGTTCTGGACTCAGGTGAGTTTCTTTTTGTGCAAGATTTTGTGCATGTGTTTAAACGTTACACAACTAACATCATTTGCTTTTTTTATTTATGTGCAGTGATAATTTGTTTAATTATATTAAATTATGTTTATTTAACAATCTGCAAGGGGAAAAATAAACAAAAATGTTGCAGAAGTATTTATTTTGCTGTGATTCTACTTCAGAAACTGGATCTAACTCATTTGGATCTATGCTGCTATATAACTAATTGTACCCTTTTTCCAGGATTGCAGAAAATTTTTGAATCTAGTCAATGGAATGCAGGGTGATGATCGAAGGTACATTTATTACCTCAGTCAATGTTTCTATCTCATTGACTGTACCATACCAACAGAATGATTAATACTGGAATGTTTTTATATTTACAGTGTTTACTCCTATCCTTGTCTCGAGGTGTTTTTGGACAAGTATGCGGTAAGTTGTCACTAACTCTTTATGGAATTGTGGAAATTGAGACTCTGAAAGAGACTTCAACTTCATATACAGTACAAACAGAATAAAAATTAGTGAATGTGGTGCCAACTGTGAAATCTAATCTCTCAAACGAGTGCTGGGTCTGTCCTGGGGTCTCTGTCCATTAGCAGGATTTGACCAAGGGCTGTCCTCGTAAGGTGGCCAAACAACTGCACATGAATGTTTTTAATCTACATGAGCAGTGTATCTTCTCTGAGGCTTATACACATCCCCAAGCTCCTCACCTTATCATGCTAACATGTAAACCCTACAAACCTGAGGATGAGCCTACAGCTTGTAAACATAGAGGTAGATTGACTGGTACATAAAAAGTACCATGGCCTTGGAAGAACTTTCATTCTAGCTGATTCACACACCGTGTCAAAACATTTGAATGCAGGTTGCATCCACTGCACAGATCATCATCTGCTGTTAATACCAGCAACCCTGGGGTAAAGTAGAAATCATTGCTGACTCGAACGTTTGCCAGATGCTCTGAAATCTGTTTCTTGGTTTAGCAGGTAAATCTGTCTGGTGCCTTGTGCAACAAATCCAACTTGGAGGATCACTAAGGGTGATCAGATAACAGCCCTGTGTCAATACATTTGTCAATACACATGGCCTCAAGTCTAATGATTCAGTAGCAAAATCTGTCACTAGCCTTTGGCACAAAGAAGATTCCTCTCTGAGGTTCATCATTCCCAGTGTGAGACAGTACTCAGAGGAAAACGACATGTCAACTTATTTCTGAACTCCTAACTTTGTGGTAGTCTGGGACTAGTGAATATTCTCCCACCTACTTAAGGCTCCCTTTTGAACTCCTTTTTGAACTCCAGAGTAGTAGAGATACCGATCCTGATCAAGACGTTTGTTACTTTGCATTTCATACACTAACACTGGCTGTGAAGTGACATTTCATGTTCTGAAAGCCACTTTTTTTTTTCTTTTAAGGGTCTAGTCTTTCTATTTATTTTATGATTGCTGCATGGCTAGCAATGCAGCCTTTATCTCTCAGATTATGTGTCCACATGATGGTGCCATTTAGCGATTTTAGGTTGAGTCTGACTGCATTACAGGATAGCCATGTGGAACCCACCCATGGCCTTGTTCCAGAACACATGGACCCTTAGTCATGCAATGTATAAAATTACATTTTACATTTCTGCCAGTAAACATTTGAGAGAAAATTTTAAGAAATTATTACTACTGGCTGCATTACATGCCTAAATATATAGCTTCTACTATTCAAACCACAGTGTTATATCAGGAAGACCCACTAGATGGCCCTGTATTTGTCAGAGGACTGATGGAGTTGAATTATCACTCTTACGCACACTGATGATCACACTTGGATTTCATTTAGTTTTATTTTGACCTTGGGCTTAGATTTGAATGTACTTTGTGGTTTTAGATGTCTAAACAGCCGTTTGTCATGTTTGAGGTTCTTGAAATGTATTTGATAGTCAATATCAAATATGGAGACTATGCAATCTTTATTCACATTTTCTAAATGCAATGTGATTTTTTTTTTTCGTTTTCTAAAAGAAGACATAAGAGTACAGAAATGGTAGGGTATTGCAGTTTAGTATAAGAGAAATATAGTGATGTGCAGGCCATTAACATTTCAAAATTAAACTTATTCGAACAATTTATATTGCCTTTAATTAATTATTACTATAGAACAGTGTTGTAGTCCCATGCTCTGTTTTTTATTCCTTATCTAACAATTCAGTCTTGAAGGCTACAATAATGTGGTAATGATTTGGAGAATTTAAATACTTAATAAAGTATGCGGCTGTCCAATGAAATTATGCTGATGATAATAATGATAATAATAATAATAATAATAGTGTCTATAAAGCAAGTTGCCTGACTTTTCTTGCAGCAAAGTCTCTGATAATGTTCTTGAAATAAAGTCTTTGGACTTGTTTACTCTCAATGCCATGATTTTACTGAGCACTTCATTGGTCATTGTGGAGGACATGTAGTTTTAATTTAAATGCTAATATATGAGCAATAACATTAAATCTATTTCTTATATAAATACAAATATAATTTGTACAAACAGTTATATCAGTCAGCAAGTAAATTATTGTACTTGATCCCATTCTAGGATCATATAGCACCCATGTACTTATAAAAATAAAGATTTGCATTTTCAACTACTGTAATGCAGTACACGCAAGTGCTGCTAAAATGGCAATAGGCTTTACCTCTCCAAATCACGGCTATATTACAGGACTCTAATAGAACAGTATGTGATAAATATTAGTACAGTTGTGCGTGATCTTAGTTTAATAATACATGGGCACACGATTGCAGCATAAGCCTGAAAGTGGCCATCTGGACCTTGTTTGTTATTGCTATGTAACACAATATTATTATGTTTCTTTATTTTCAACACAAACAATACATGCTCATTATGCCAATGTTAAACAGAAATAATACTGCAAATACCTCTAAATCTAACGTTTTTTCTCAAGTCTTTTTTTTTTTCATACAAGCCTGAGATTTTTAATCATTATCTTCATTATCATCTTAGCATTTTTTGAAGTTTACTGTATAGTGGCAGGATCTGTCCAGCTTGACATTCTGGGCCTTGACATATCCAAGGAGCGTTATCGTGTTATCTTAGCTTCTTCTGGTAAAAGTGTAATTTAGAGCATTAGAAAACAAGCATTGATTAAAGCATTATGAAATGCTTTCCTAAAAATGAAAACCAAAAAAATTCACACTATTTTTATTCAGTCCTCGGGCTGGATAGCAAACACTTTATCCCACGATACTGCTGCAGACGATCGGCCTGTATAAAATGCTGTGTGTACTGTAGGGCTGCAACAACTAATCGATAAAAACGATAATTATCGATAATGAAATTCGTTGTCAACGAATGCAGTTATCGATTAGTTGGGCTGCTCACGTTACTGAGGAG
>JAOVVB010000018.1:13389821-13399896 GCA_028570985.1 Heterobranchus longifilis | reverse complement strand
TTCTTTTTGAACGAATCTTTAATGTGACTCAGAAGAACGAGTAGTCTCGGAGAGTGATTCATTCATTTTCTACTGGGAGCGCATTCGCAAAGCATCGCAAAACCTCTGTAGGTTATGTACAGGAAATAGAAATGAGTACAGTGAAACCTCGGATTGCGAGTAGCGCGGTTTGCGAGCGTTCCGCAAGACGAGCAAAGATTTTTAAGGAATTTTGACTTGGAAAATGAACAAGTCTTGGTTTACGAATACCGAGTATCATGTATCACGCATGCGCTTCTTGTTTTGTGATCACAACTGAGCCAATGGTTTTTCTTTCTCTTGCTCTGCGGAATTGTGGGTAATCGTCTCCCTTGCTGGGTCTTAGTGGTTAACTAAGTCTCTTACAGGTTAACTTGTTTTATTTTTGCTTTATATTTTGTGTTAATTATTTTTATGTATTTATTTTTTGGAGTTGTGGAATGAAAAATAATTCTTATAGGTAAATCCGATTTGGTTTATGAGTGTTTTGAAATGCGAGCTAGCTTCCGGAATGAATTATGCTCGTAATCCGAGGTTCCACTGTAGTTAACTTTGAGTCTTTGGCCCCGAATCATTCGTTCTTTTATCACGTGACTCCCATAGATGCTATGCAGTACATAGGAAACAGAATTGAACGGTTCTCAACGAGTCTTAAAGTCCTAGTCGCTCGTTCTTTTGTCACGTGATTCCCATAGACGCTATGCAGTGCAATAGATTCAAAAGAACAAACAACTCGGACTAGGAGATATGAGGGGTGAGCTACTCATTCTGTTTCTCATAATATGTCCTTAGCTGCACTGTAATATTTTCATTAATGAAACAATAGCCAAAAGTTGTGTATATAGACGTATTGGGGGTCTGTTTATTGAAATTTTAACATTTTATTTTATTTTTGTTTAAAAGAACGAAATGAACTAAATGACTCAAAAAAAGATTAGTTCATTTTGAGGAGCGAGATTCACTAAAATGATTTGTCATGAAAACTTCCCATCACTAGCACACACTCATAAAGTCACTCACATATTACAGGGAATTTTATTTTCTTGTATTCCATTCGCGGTACACCCTGGACAGGGTGCCAATCCATCACAGTGCACGCACACACACACACACACACACACACACTCACAAAACAAGCAATTTGGAAACACTAATAAGCCTAATGTCTTTGGGCTGTGGGAGTAAACCGGAGTACACAGAGGCAACGCACCACGCATTGGGGGAACATGTTTAATTAATCCCTTTACTCAGGAGGTGTCAGGCCACAGGGCTTAACCCCCACACCACCTTATTATTATTATTATTATTATTATTATTATTATTACCTCTTTAGGTGAAAGAATAGAGATGTAGTCTTCGTAGATCATTCGTGCCTTCTCCTCTATCATATTCTTGCTGATCTCATTCTTCAGATCCTCGACAGCCAGCCAAAAGAGCATGTTCTCCTCGCTGTACTCTGTGCGCAGAAACTCTCGGAACACATTCCGGCCTGCTGGGTTCTTCATCAGCTTATCGAAGGATTGAGCCCACTGTTTTATCTCCTCCACCGTTGGTTTGGTGCTGTGGAAAAAAATTATAATTATTATTATTAATTTGGGCAGAAAATGTTCTTAGGTGGGGTTTTTTTTGGACATGCATAGCAGAAGTCTACAGAGCAGACACCATTTGAGATTTCTCACTATTACCAGTTTGCCAAAAATTCTTCTTTGTTCCTGTCTTAGAACAAGCATGGGCATGCAGTGGTATGCAAATCCCAAACGTCTATAATACTAATGATAAAATCACTTAGGAGATGCTGCTTGCAACCTACTCTATAGTCCAGTGCTCATAAAACTTCCCTCGTGACCTAAAATCTAGCAATTACAGTGAAACCTGGGATTGCTAGTAACACAGTTTGCGAGTGTTCCGCAAGACGAGCAAAGATTTTTAATCAATTTCGACTTGGAAAACGAGTAAGTCTTGGTTTACGAGTACCGAGTATCATGTATCACGCATGCGCTTCTTGTTTTGACCCCGAGCATCATGTGATCACAACTGGTGAGCCAATGGTTTTTCTCTCTCTTGCGCTGCGGAATTGTAGGTAATCATCTCCCCTGCTTGGTCTTAGTGCTCGTCTCTTACTGGTATAATCAACATCCGTGCACATGTGTACTGTTTACTATAACATTGTGACCACTGTGTGTGTGAGAAACACATTATATATTTTATATATAACATATTTTATTTTGTGTTTAAGAGTGTATGTACAGCGCGTGTGTATTGTTTATTATAACACACGTGTGTATGCGTGCGTATAAAGCAAAAGCAAGTCTCATTAGAGGGTAAGATCCATTTTTTTCCCCTCTCTGTATTAGCCTGTCGTGTGTGTGCGCGCGTGGGTAATTTGAAAACATACACACACACACACTCGTCTTTACACCTCCCCCCCTTCCTCCCAGCTTACCTCCCAGTTTATTTTTTCCGATAAAACAGTCTCTCCGTTAATGTGTGTGTATGTGTGTGTGCACGCACATTACACACACACACACACACACACACACACACACACACACACACACACACACACACAGCGCCTGCACGCATAAACGGAAACACTTATCTGTCGGGATTTTTTTAAAACCTTTTTTTAAAAGTAAAGTGCGGATTAATTTGTTTTATTTTTACTCTATATTTTGTATTTATTTTTATGTATTTATTTTTTGGGGGCTGTAGAACGAATAATTTGAATTTCCAATAATTATTTATTATGGAATTCGTGTTTTGGAATACGAGCCCACTTCTGGAACGAATTATGCTCATAATCCAAGGTTCCACTGTACTACCACAGTTTTTTCTTTTCCTTTTTTGTTTCGGCTTCATTTTTGTTGAATAAATAATGGCATTGTAAAAAATCTTGTGTTGTTTGTCTGAGGTTGTATTTGCCTAATCCTGAGACACGCTGCGATCAGATGATTATTATGTTTTTACACAAAAAACATAGAAATAAAATAGAGGGCACAAAATTTTACACATGACTATGTAGTGTATTTTCTATTGTTATTTTTAAGTGACATTTCTCTACTTTTAGATGAGCGGTTTACTGTAGTGTATGCTTCAACTTATAGGTAGTAGCATCAAATCTTTTGTAGTGCATGTCTCTTGAGTGTTGTAGTGATATCCCTCTGATTAATTTAACCTGTTGAGACACAAATGTCCTTATATGAGGACATGACATTTTCTCCCAATTTAAAATATCCTGTGTTTCCCACAGGTCTGAAATATACCTGCGGTGGTAGTCAGAGGAGCGAGACAGTATTACCCATCTACTACATACAAAAAAAACAATAAATATGAATATTTTATATTAATTATATTTGATATTTCTATTAATTCCACATTTCAGAGATTCAACCGATCCAATCCATCTACCCGTATGGGGAAAAGTAAGATGAAGTAAAAATTAAGAACTAAACACTCTTTTGTGTATAAAGATGCTATTGTTTGTCAGAGCAGGTAGTCCTTAAAAAACAAAGCAATTATAGCCATTTTTGCATTACTATGTTTTAATAAATATCAGTGTTTCCCACACGTAGTATACTTGGCTGGGTGTTGTTTTCTTTAATGGATGTTTAACCTGCTGCACAAAATTGAAATTCCAAGTGTGTACTGATGCACTACAAAAAATAATTGACATCATGGTTTGCTAATGTTGTCAGTAGCATAATCCGCATCATTCTTAGCTAAAATGGCACAGTCTGGATTTGTTCATTTTTACTTTTATTTTTTTGCTTTTCTCCCATAGGGAGTTCTGTCGTGTTCATGGTTATTCATCCTTTTTGGGTTTTTTTTGTAAACAACAAATGCAGTTTTCACAGGTGAAATCCAGGGCTCAAACAAAGAGTGGACACTTAGATCTATTAATTATTTAAACAATCAGTCTAACAGGGCAAACTTGGGCAACAAGAAACGCCTGGTAGTCATATATTCCAATCTTTTTTATCATATAGAAATGGGTGGATTTACATCTAGATGTAAATATCATGAAGTGAAAGTTGAAATTATGATCCATCCTCTCATACTCATCTTTTGACCTCAGAACCAAATGTTTTCAGTGTATAGCAAAAACTTAAGAAGTAACCTAGTTTTTTCTTTTTCTGTCCACATGTCTTTCACATTTTTGTGCTATTTGTTTATATTTGTTTGTGTGTCTGTATAGCTTGCAGGTCGTCATGTAAAGAAGCATCTGTTCAGTGACACTGATATCGACATGACTGAAACTAGCTGGCTTAACTCAGCCAACAGGAGACCTAAGCCTAAATTGGCAGACTACACAAGAAAGCCAGTTAAATCCACTCATCCTCCTGTAAACATTACATGTACGTCTTTTCTACAGCCATGCTATTCTTGTTTGTTCTGGAGAAAGTCATAAACTACATTATATAAATTGTTTGTAATAATTTCTTATTTGTGAATTGTGAATTTCACCATATAAAGAAATTTTTTTTTAACTTTTTAAACATTTATTACAACAACAATTTTTGTTGTGATTTATGTTTTATTTTATAATTACTTTTGCGTCCTTAACAAAACTTTTACATCTCCAACACTAGTACAAATCCTATTTTAAATAACAGGCTGTACCTCTCAAACTGGAGATGAACAGATTTTTATTAAAAATCAGGATAATTTACACAGGAAAACATTGACATTTCGGAATTCAGGTTATTTCTAAGAAAAAAATCCTATGAGGTGTAATCCTCCTTTGGATAAATCCTGGTTATCCTGTGATTGCACCTTAAACCTGAGTTTATTACACTCACTAATGCAGACTTTGTGGCGTATGTATCGTGTGATGTAATATTGTTACTGTTTTCTCATTTGTTCAAATGAATACATAAGATTCTCTACGGCTATAACACTCACTCTGACAACTGGCTACATGGTGGCTTATTCTGGGCTTTGTCTTTTTAAGATATTCAAACCACTTTCACAAAAACAATATTGTGGTGTCTTTTTGTCACCCATTTTCTCAGATATGGAGGATGGTGCAAATTGACTTTCTGTGTGGCTTTGTGCTCCTCATGGGTTCCACGTTTTTTTTTTTTTTTAAACATTTCCTTCGCAAAATAATTTTCTTCCCCTGTAGCTCGGACAGTGCTTTGGGGTAGGAAATGGGCAGGTATTTTGACGTGCATGCTAAAAACTGGCTGTTGTCATTTAATAATGTCTGCTGCATGACAAGCTGTTCGATTTATCTATATTGAGTCAAAATGTCCAAAGAATATCATATGTCATCAATTTTATCACACAAGATCATTTTATTGTCCAGTGATACCTGAGACTTGCATATGTTGTACAACAGTACATATTTCTCTGCGATTCTCTAAATACTGATTATATGTTAAATTGCTAATTAGTTTTAAACAAAATCTTAGAGATTTTGTAAGGATTGTTTTATGTTAAGTATTTAAAAGATAGCAATCCAAAAAAATTTATTTAAGACAAAAAGCTCTAGATATTCAATTAGTACAAAAGAAATGGGTTGTTTGGCCTATAGAAACCGTTATGAACCACCTTTGATTAAATACTTTCTTGGCCTACAACTCACTGTTTCATCAGTGTAGCCTTCTCTAATTAATAGGGAAAAGATGATGTAAATAAAAATTCTTCCTGTTATTTTAGTTGAAACTCCAAAAATGGACATTCCCTCACCAAAGTCGGCAAAAGTGTCGTCTAAAATGAAGAGGGTAAGTGAATGTATATATCTAATGAAGGTTGAGTCATGATTTTCACATTTCTATTGACATGAATTTTAATGCTAGACTATACTGGGTTTAAATTCAGAAAAGGCAGAAGAAGGTGGTTGAAAAAAATCATAAAACAAGCAAGGATGTTGCTAGCCCAAAACCCACAGGCAGACCCCGAAGAGCCACAGTTCTGACCAAATCCTACAGAGAGTTGTCTGACTCTCAGAGTGAGTCAGAAACCAATGAACCACCTCCAGCAAAGGCAGGATTCTGTCACTTCTCTATAAATGATAGCAATTGTAATCCTTTGTGTGTTTGCTACTTAGTGACAAATTTAACTCTTCTCTCATTAAACAGAAGTTTATCACCAAGCAGCCAGACAAGTCTCAGAGGATAGCTTCAGTTCAAAACAGGGCTGCTACAGTTGAACCACTTATTAAAAAAAACTGTCAACTCTGGTCAAAGACAGTCCATAAAGCGTTAAAGGAAGAACAGGAAAAAGAATTTTCTAACCATGAAAAATCAACACATAAGGAGATGATTACAACAGTTCTGGGGTCAACCAAAGGACAGGAAAGTGTGTTGCTCCCTAAACTTCCTTCCTCCCATGCCCCTTCTCTTCCCTCTAACATAGGTAAATGTAAAATATTTTTCAACTGAAAAAGCTGACCCCATACAAGCCTTGCCTTTTTATTTCTATTAAATATATTAATATTTGTGTCTGGCATTAGCAGCAATAACAAGCACAGCCATGCTGAGATCAGCTCTTGGTCCAGTGGTTTCTATGTGTAAGGTAGAGACATTCACTTTCATTTAAAAAAATCTGAACATTACTGTATATGTTTCCTTGTATTATTTTTTTTGTTGTTGCTGATTTTAAACTCTTACCTTCTGAAATTTAGCAACCACAGACACCTCAGGTGCTTCAGTCTTACTCTGTCCAAGGCATAGTACAAGAACGAAATAAAGATATCCATTCAGACCAAACTGATAAGGAGAATAAACAACCAGGAAAATACAGTACCCATTCAATGATGGGTAGCAAGCTAATGGAGAAGAAAGAGGTCAGTGAAGTCTTGGGTTTTGAACAGTCACTAAACAAGAAGAAAGTGCTTTCTTCCACATCGACAAAACAAAGTTGGGCTTCCAAACACACAGCTTTCTACTGTTCACCATTCTCCATTGAGAAGATGAGATGTACGAAATTAACTTTTCATTTACTTTATATCCTAAAAATGTTTGATACTATTTGATGTTTAAGGTATGAGTTATTTCCCTTAGCTGCAGAGACGAATGCATCTGTACTTCAATCTCCTTCAACACCACCCCAACCTTTGTGCATCTCTCCTGTTGGTGCTCCTCCTTTGGAGTTGCCTAGTCATCTCAGAGGGATCCAAGCATCCTCTTTCTATAGGACTCCAGGAGGACTGGATAGTGCCACATGTCTTCCTCACTCTTTTGTAACCCCTGTTCTTCAAAGGCAGACTGCTCAAGAGGTACATCTGGCAAGAAGTAGGGCTGCAACAAACTTAAAAATGTCAAATTGAAGAAATACTCTCCAACATTGTTAATGCACTGTTTATTTAACAAATAGCAAAACCTGCTAATAATGTATTAATGCATAACCTCTGTACAAGCATTGGGATGTGTTGGAGTGCTTTGACTCTCCTGTCATTAATACAAGGTACTGCAACACTGGATAAAAATAAATCTTGTGACTTTGCATAAGATTGTCAAAACACTACCACAACTTAATTTCAAAGCTAAAGGTGCTTCAATGAAACGTTTGTGTGTAACTTCCATTTCCATACAGTTTATGTTGTAAAATATATACCTATGCATTTTGGGATACAAGATTTTTATTTGTATTAGCTGTATGACTATACATTTTGTATTACGATTTGTATTAATGTCAAAAATTATATTGTCAGTTCTTCTGATTCATACCTGCACCAAATATGAATCTCGACTTATTTTGGGATAATATTGATACATTGTTGAAATGTTTTTATATAGTGTAGATCCTCCCTTATCTCACTCTTCTGTTTTAGAGTTCTAGGCAGCCACTTGTTCCCCCGCTTATTGCCTCCACTGGTAGGGAGAAAAGTTCTTCCCTGCTCAACTCTCCAGCTCTAGAAGAAGAACTCAAGGGCTTCCTAAACAGCACCAGTCAAGGTGCCCTTCAGGCATCGTTTGACAAAGAGTCTATCTCTTTGATGACATTAAGCCAATCATCACACACATCTGTGAAAAATATGTCTGTAATCTGCACTGAACTTGAGGTAGAGGGGTTAATTGTTTTGTGCCAAGCTTGGCTACATATTTGATTATGCTCATGCATTTGGAAATGGTCTTTTTAATAGTAAATCACTTTTCACAGAAAACACCTGAATCTGTTCAGGGAGGCAGTGTTGGAAAGGCAGAATCAGGTAATATCAATCTCTCTCTCTTTTTTAAATTTTTTTATTTTTTTTTATTTTTTTTACATGTTTTCAAATTTTAACGCCTGATCCACTGCGATATCAGGTCCAGCAACCACTCGCACTTGGCACAGCTCATGCAGTTGCACAAGTCTGTCTGAAGGAGATGACAGTGAAGATGAAGACAAGAAAACTAAAACTGGGCCCAGTGAACTCGCTGTTAGAATGAAGCCAAGAAAGTTGTTTAAACCTAATAGCAATCAACCTTCCACGAAAAAAGGTTATTGTTGCTGTTATTTTTGTGAATATTATTTTAAAAATGTATGTATGTACAACATTTGGCAGAGAAACTTTGGTGCAGTTACCTCTCCAACATGAAGGAATTGTAACAACTCAGATTATGAAAGAAATATAATGAAAACAAAAGTTTTTTTGCGACACAGGCTCTAAACAACCCATGCAAGTTGGCAGCATTGAAAAGGAGAAGGAATCAGGTAAGGGTGTATATGTAAATATAAACCCAGATGTATGTGTAAACATAATCTAAAAAGTTGAAGCCCTGGTGCAATTTTACAGTATAAGTGACACATTAATGTAAAAAAAAATATAAAAAGGTTTTTGGCTATCATTCTGGAACAGAGAATATTTTCTTAAAGCTATTGTTTAAAATTTTAATAGCAATAAAATATGAATGCGCTGGTTTACAGACTCCCACAGTTTGTCAACACAACCACTAGTTTTTCTTTAATTTCGCACTCGTCTTGACCGTTACAAAATATTAAGCATGTATTGTTCTATATAGGGTGGCATGGTGGTCTGGTGGTTAGTACTATGGCCTCGCACCTCCAGTGTCCCTGGAGGGATCAGGTTTGATTCCCGCCTTGGGTCTGTGTACATGATGTTTGACTGTTCTCCCTGTGCTTGGTGGGTTTCCTCTGGGTACTTTGGTTTCCTCCCACAGGCCAAAGACAGGCAGATTAGATTAATTGGCTACCCAGATTGCCCAGAGTGTGTTTTTGTGTGTTTCTCTGTGTGTGTGTGTGCCCTACAATGTATTGGCACCCTGTCCAGGTTTTACCCCACCTTGTGCCCTAAGTCTCCTGGGATAAGCTCCAGGCCCCCCATGACGCTGTATACTGGATAAGTGGTATAGAAGATGAATAAACAAATGTTCAACATAGATTAAGGTTGTTAAAAAATACTAATAATTTTTGGGGTACTTTAAAGCATATGAGAATGTGCAGTGTATTGTTATTTAATATACTTTTAGTGCATATAGCCACTTCAAAGTCACACACATTAACTTATATATACACTGATTGGCCATAACATTAATAACAATGGCACCTGTCGACATGGAATATATTAGCCAGCAATTGAACAGTCAGTTCTCAAAGTTGATATATTTTAAAAAGGAAAAATTGCCATTCAGAAAGCATCTGAGTGAATTTGAGTCGAAGAGCCAAATTATGATTGCTGAATAACAGAGCATGTCCAAAACATCAGGTCGCTTTTATGCTGTGGATAATCTTTATCAGAAGTGGTCCAAGAAAGGAAAATCAGTGACAGGGTCATGGGGTCACAATCACAGGGATACAGGGAGAGGCAGTGTAAGTTCTAGGCAATGTTCTCATAGGAAACCTTTAGTCCTTGCAATGGTTTGAGGAATATGACAAAAAGTTTGAGGTGTTGACATTGTTTTCAGATTTATCAGATCTCAGACCAATTGAGCATCTGTGGGATGTACAGGTACTAGGAAAACAAGTCTTATCTATGGAAGACCCACCTCAGGACTTAAAAGATCTGCTGTTGTTAGACCTGGCACCAGATACAGTTAACATCAGCTATTATAGCTGAACTGCCTGCCACCTAACACACTGTATAAATGCAGATCATTTACTGCTCTCTGTT
>JAOVVB010000018.1:13376879-13389721 GCA_028570985.1 Heterobranchus longifilis | reverse complement strand
GATTGTGTAAAGCTGCTTTGCGGCAATGACAATTGCTAAAAGCGCTATACAAATAAAATTGAATTGAATTGAATACAGCAGCACACCTTTAGAGGTCTTGCGGAGTCCATGCCTCGATAGGTCGACAGGTTTTTTCTTGTGATGGCTAATTAGTGTACACTTAGAACTGACTTTTTGCTTAATAATATTTGTTAAAAATTTATTCATAAGCATTACCAAAGATACATTTATGAAATTGGTAGGAAAAACAATATTAGAACAAATTAACAACATTAAAAAAAACTTTGGCAACTACAGCATTGAGACATCTCTGTTAGAAGTGATTATTAGCTTTATGCAGCATTGTGATTTAATTTTGGCTCATTACCTTTGGCAAATCATCTTTAGCTCCCCAGAGAACAAGAGTCATTCTGATGAACTTTTTTGTAATCCTTTATAAATTTAGATCATTTTGAAGTCAGTTAAATTTTTTGGGTTTTTTTTTTTTGGCCATGCGTTTAGGGATGAGAGTTTTTTGGCCGATGAGAATGAAATCTCCACTAGTATGTCCCAGTACATCACTTTATTATGTTTACTGTGTGTCCCTTTCTCATTATTAATTTGGAGCATGTTGTGAAAGCTTGTAAGGTGCACCTGTTTGAGGATTTGTTTCAAGAACTTTGGGCCTGCATATTTCTGAATATATACCCATTGTACTCACGAGGATGTCTGTAAGGTTTGCAATGGCTTTGTAGCACTTTACATTCAAGCTTTGTTTAATCATATTATCTCTGAGAACTTAAAGAAGCTCCTTCACCTTCACCATGATTACTGCTTGTTGCAAATTGTAACATCTTTTATGACATATGGTGCTGTTTTTCAATTGTCACACACAGTATTTCTTCATATTTAAAAGTACAAAGACATTATGTTTAAATGTAAAGAGGATTTATGAAGAGGACTTATATTAACAAAATCAGAAGTGTCTGAATGCTTTCTCTCACTGTATACAAAACAGCTTTACTGTGATGTTTGTTAAGCTGTTTTAGCTAAGTATTAGCAATGGAGGTGCTTAAAATATATTTTTCATGAGTTGTTTGTTTATTTTTTATGAACATATTACTAGTTACTGAAGATATGAGAATGCGGTCCACAGTGGTGTCGAGCTGTTGGGAGGCCAGTGTGAAGGGAGATATGGATCTTGTACATTCTGAAGTGAGCACATCTCAGGAGATGGGCTATGTCTGCCACCAATTCAGCTCGGAGTTAAAGAAAAAATTTGAGGTAGGTGAAGACCAAAGTATTATTCAATAAATGGGGAACAGCTTTGACAGACAATTCAAATCATGAGCAATATGAATATATAGTAATATGACATTGATGTGTGAACATAACTATATAAAATTTAATAGCTAATATTTAATAACTATATAATATGTAATAGCTAAATGTAATAGCTGAACTCATACATCATATATCATAACAAGACAACTATACTTTATACTTTAATCATCTTAATCAACAAATTAAGTTCTATTTCACCCTCTTAACTGGCAGTGTTTAACATGATCTGGTGCACGTTGTGTTGGTATTTCCCACTAATTCATGAAATTTGGGATGTACGATTCAGTCTATCTACTTTGTCACTTCATACCTGTACTCTACGCGTCAGTCCCACAAAGAACGGCATAAAAAGTTTGAAGCTATTGTCCTCAGCTCATAATTTCATTTAAAGTGCCTGAAGTGCTAGTGCACCCTTCTGTGGTATACAAGTTATTAGTTATGTGAGCTATGTAGAGATATTATACAAAACAAACATTGTAAGTTAATATATTTTAAGTGGGTAGATTATTGGTGAAAGTTAATTGATTAATGATTAGTCATTAACATCCCTATCCCTTACACAATGGAACTAATAGGCTGCACGGTACCAGCTGTGTCTTCACCAAACCAAAAGTCTATTAGTTCAGTGTAGGATACGCTGAATGTGAAGCTATATTTAACTCAAGATGAGCAACTATACAAACCTACACCACCTAATCACATCCAATCTGGCAAGGCTATGAATCGTCATTGCTTGACTTTGAAGCTGGTTACCACATAGCAAAGATCTGGTATTATCAGAAAAATAATAGACATACTGTACCTCGACTAAAATTGCTGACTGTGTCTGCAAAGCCACACACACAATTAAATATGCTTCAGCATTAAATCCTTTTCTATAGCTTTGGGTTTGAGCCTTCTTGTGGTCCTTGACCAGTATGCACAAGCCTGGCATATCTATGACTGGGTTTAAGAAACACAACAAACACAAAACAAGCTAACAACAAAGCCTTACTCCTTAAACTACACTCTGACTACAGTGACTACATAGGTACTACTTCAACCTCTAGCAGTTCCCATATGTAGCCAGCAGGTGTTAAATCAGCTGTGATTCTCTCTTCAACCCTACTCCTGCTGCAGTTGTACTGACTCCTGGTTAACAAGAGCATAAGATGTTTCGGCATATCTGATGGGCACCGTTGATTCTACAATGATTTTCCAGCTAGCGCTGGAGGAGCTACTCCAAATGGTAGCAGCCAGTTTCTGTATTGTGAAATTGTTTGAAGCCTTGCTCCTTACTGCGTGCCACTTCATGTGGGTCCTGCTAGAGCTTCTAATAGTAGCCCTTCATATACCAGTTGGATCCTGTTACAGGCTTCAACACAAGGTGTAAACACATGCGCTGGGTATTGTCTGGACAATGCATAGAAGACAGAATCTAGTTATGGTTTTCAAGAGGATGAGACAGTGTTAAGTGTGCTTGTGTTACAGTGACACCGAATGCAGGGTGTAGGCTACAGGATTTAGCTCAGTCGGGAATGACTTGTCCCTAGGCTAAGGATGCGTTAGTCAACAAAGCACTGAGTTGACTTCGCTAAATCTCTACCTCAGTGTCTAAGACAGAGAACACACAGGCTGAGGGATTCATCAGAATGAAATATCACCTTGTGATTGTGAATACATTTTTTTAATTTTCTTAAATCTCAGCGAAGCTTTTGAAGAGTGGCGCAGAAATTATGTCCATGCATCAACTAAAGCATGCTGCGGGTTTACAAAGGTGTACAACCAAGGTGGCATGTATTTGCAATGATTGCCAGCATGAGGGCATTGCCTAGCACCCACCTTTTTTTTTTTTTTTTTTTTTTTTGACTGGCTGTGGCACTGCCCTGTGCCTAAGGTTGTAATCTTTTCTACAGCGACTTCTGGATAATGGTCCTGTAAGTCTTAGCCCAGATTGAAGATGGTATCTTTGATGTCATTTGGAGCCACCGTAAAATAGGTTCCAGAAAAATAAGCACCAATTCAGTAGATACTAAATCATTTCATGGCTTTGCAGGTGGTCTAATTTTATCAGTGGAAGCATATCCAGATGCTAAACTTAAACAGTCTGATGATACATCCTTACAGATCCTTACATCCTTTTTTTTGTATGCAATGTCATTTCAAAATCTTGAATATATTTTGTTTTATTAAAGTTCAATTATCAGTAGGTTTTACCTTCACTTAAATTATGCTTAAAATCATTGACTGACAGTAATTTCTTTATATACACTAATGCTGTGTTGACTGTATCTTAGAACCGTTTAAGGAGAATGGACCTCTTCACCAAGCAGTCCCTAAAGACCTGCAAGCAACATGTTTCCACTTTAACCATGAAAGTACAACAGTACAGGTCAGACATTAGAGTATCAAGGTCACCAATACCTTATTTTCAAGGTTTGACTTTTCCAAACAGTGACATTTTTCTCTGTAAAATTTCATGTAGGTCTCAGAGACTGGAAACAGTTAAACGAGTTCTGATGGAGGAAATTAAAAACATGGAACAAGATGAAACATCTCTGAAGAACATGGAAGCAGAGCTGACTGTACGCACACAGACACATACACACACACACACACACAACGTAAAATAACATTAAAACAGTAATATTATTTAGTGAGATTTATGTTTAATGGTAGTATAACTTTCCTTCAGTTCAGACTTACATTTAATATATTTATTTCTGTTTGACTATTTTAAAGGCTTACTGGAAGAAGCAAGCTCTGGCTTTCCATTCTTACCAGGAAAGAGAAACACAAAGGTAAAAAAAAAAATGTTAAACAGCAGTAATTGTTCATGTAATAATAACTATGCCCCATATTAGTTGACCTGTACTGTACATGCATTTAAAATTAATAAAGGTGTGGGGGTTTTTTTGTTTGTTTTTTTACTAAATGCAGTGTCATTTAAATCATATCAGTAAAATACACTCATCCACCACTTATTAGGAACACCCTTATCCGTGCGCAATCATGCATTTATTCAATTAGCCAATCAAGTGTCATCAGTGCATTACATTACCTTGAAGTTTGTCTAATTAGCCTTTTTTCACTGCATTTACCTCTGTTTATTTTGCCACCTTTAAATTTTTCACAGGCTAAATAATTTAAAAAGCACAATTGAAACGAACGCATGCCGAAACCTGGACTATGAGGAGCAGATCTTTGTTTCACAGGTGAGTGTTTAATGTAAGTATAAGTAATTCACTAGCAATTAAGAATCCATTAAATGTAAGACTTCCATTTTTCAATGAAATTTTAGATGCATTTGATGAAGAAAGACATGAAATCTGTGCAGGATCACTTATGCAGACAGATGGTGGGTGGCAGTATGGCTTTAGAATTACTGTTTTTTTTTAAAAAGTGTTTTAATCTTGTCACACTAAAATTGCCTTGGTCTTTTTGTAGCACGAGAATGAGTTGCAAAGTGTACGTAGAGGACTACAGACTTTGTTCCTTTCTGATGTCCCTGTGTTTTTACCGTAGAAGCCAACAGGAGGATTTGGTTACAAGTAATGTTTAAGATATTTAAATACATGTTCTTATTTCTCAGCAGTTTAGGTTAAATATAATTTGGAATTGCTAAGCCATTTAAAATGTTCAGTATTTATTTCTTTCCATTTGTATCTTATTTGTTACGGTCCTGTTGGACAGAGTTGTGGTTTTAACACAGTGATTTTAAGTACGAATAATGAATAGCTGTAGCAAAGAAAAAAATTGTATGAAAGAAACAGTTGTAAAAACATATAAAATGTAAAAAAAAATTTTATTTGTGAATAAACCCTTGACACTTACATTCAGTCCCCAAAGTTATGTTTACTTGTCAGATACTAAATAAAACAACAAAACATATATTCACAGCAGTAACGCATGACAAGAATTGGAAGTTGTCCTTTTTCACTACAGATCAAAAATGTTTTAGCTAGTGCCTTTGGTGTAATCTCCATCTTATTATTTTTTATCAATATCTAATGTCATTACTACAACACTGCAGTATGGACAATGAGTTCATAGGATGTGTGTAAATTGATGGTTTTCTGGATGCTTTGTTAGTTATGTTGGGATAGTAGAATAATAATTTCTGATTGCGGGCTTATGTTTCTCTAGTCCGTACAGCTTCCTGAAAGCTTGGACCAGAATGCGTTCATCAAAAGTTCATTGGGTTCTTGTTTTCTAAAGGGCTTATACTTAAAAAGGGAATGTTTGGGTCAGGGTGAAGCATTTTTATCCCACCAGTCAGGAGTGTTGTAGGGCACCTTATTTGAAAAAAAAATAATAATAATAATTTAAAGTTGAATTAAGATTTAAGTGTTGGCACATCTGACTTTTCTGGGGGGTTGCTCACCACCATTGAAACAAACCTTCACCATCGAGGTTCACCAAAACTCTTCACCATGTGACGAGAAATCAGGGGCTCTGGGCCCAAATTATTAAAAAATAAGACAAAGGATTTTCTTTATGTATTCTTAAGTCAAATGAATCACTCTGCAGTTTAAACAGACTGAATTTTATACATTTGATATGAAATTCATATACCCTTTAAGTGACTTTTTTCCTTCTTTCCATTAAAGTGGATCTCACATGCACACAAACATTCACTCAGAGTCGATTCCTTTCAACAGTCATTTAAAAACTCAGTTTTAACATCACAATTTCTTTCATAATGGCCCCTCTTCTCCAGCCTCAGAGCGGAGGTCCACAGCTGCTCTTCTTTCTTTAGGTGCTGTGCCCCTGCTTTGGAACTGCTGTCAATCACTGCACCCAAGACCAGGAAAGCTGGAAGAATAAGCACTTCCCATGGATGACGTCATCTCCAGGATTTCGCCACTGTATGTCTATTTTAATTTTCTTCACAGAAGAAAACCCTCTTCTACGGCCTGTGGAACCTGCATGGACAAATAGATGTAGATGTTAGCATGGCTGACTTTTGTGATCACTAAACTTGATAATTATCCTATGTGACTGTCAGTAACATGTTGCTTGTTTTACTAGTTGAAGTTAAACTTTCAAACAGTTTGGATTCAACTTTTAAATTGGTTGATGCTTAATTTGAGTGTAAAATGTTGTGTTTGGCTTAACCTATAAAATATAACATTCTGTGTCTCCCCCATAAACCGAAAAGGTGAGTGATGTCACCAGGATATCTTCTTGTGCATCTGTGTCTATGAGGAGACCTTGTACTAGTGCACCATACCATATTACACTGAACCCAGTGTAGTTTGGAGTTACCTGATTAACAGGTTCTGATTGTAACTTTTTTTCAAAAATCTGTAAACTCTATACTCCGATCATCTCCATTCATCACTTCTCACTTGGTGGCGGTATGTGTGTCATTCAAAAACCGGTGGATAATACTGTGAGTTTACTTGTTAACTTGCTAGGCTAATTACATATTGTAGCTACAAACTGTTCTGTTGCTCTGCATGGCACTTATTCGATCTGTCATGACACTATGTGGTTGCACTTTGTCATTTTTTACACCACATCCTATTTATGTCCTCTGGGCCTGTTAATATGTCCTGTTAGTGTGATTAAGTGGTTCTGCCTCACCATACTGCTCACTTCACTACCAAGCCTGTCAAGTTTGTTCAACTCCTCTAATACACAATGGGCCAGAGCTGGATTTCCATCTACAACTCCCTCCAAAAAGTATCAAAACAACAAGGCCAATCCTTTAGTTTTGGCTATGCACTGTAGACATTGTGCTATGAAGGCAGAGATCACAATTTTAGCTTTCATTTCCTGATATTGCTAGATTTCCTAGACGTGTTAACCCTCCTATTAGCAAACTTTACTGGAAAAGGGTTAGTAAATGTTGTAACTGTAAGCCAACAAATCAAAGAAAGGGTTAAACCTATCAACACAGCAGATCAAAACCTTCCACTTTCTCCTGATGAAGTTCTTTGTTGTTTTGCCATTTTGTCTTCTGGGTCTTGCTACATGAGTAAGCTCTCCCAATAGAGCTCTTATGGACACATGACATTTTGTCTGGCAATCATGCCCGCCACAGATAATACCACCAAGCCAAATAGCGAATCACTGGCTAAATTCACCCCACAGATTTTACTTAACACATGATGAGAGACCAGATAACGATGGGTGTTGAGAAACTTTCAAACTCAAGCTCACACTTTTGAGGACAGTGAACTGGCAGATTTCTGATATGCTGATATTTACAGCTGTCTTTTCAGATAAGAATTAATGTTAAATTATCATTTAGTAAAATCAAAGCATTGTTTAAGCAGAAGATCAGCATAGTTTACATTTTGTTATTAAACATGTCAGTTTCAGACCTATTTTTCTTCCAACCTTTCATTCTGCCATCTATGTAGTCTGAGGAGTGAATGAGTGAATGAACGAGTCACTGCTCGTTCACTTAAACCAATGTTTTTAGCTGTTTAGCATGTACAATGTACCGCTGAGAGTAAACTAGTGCTAAAAGCGGAGTTCTCTTTCGAGGTAGGATGGAGACAGTCAGTAGATTTGAGTTAACTTTTGTTTTAGCACTCATTGTGAATTTACCCACAATCATTTAACACATTCACTTGGGGTGCTCAACATCAAAACACCAATAAATAACCATGATAAGCCACAGGTTGAAAGTATTATGTGTTACCTGGAGGCAACCCATGACCATGCTTCCACTGCTACAATTAGATTGGACAAAATCTACCTAATTTAAGGGAACATAAAAAATATAGCAAACACCAACTGAATATAACGAGAAGCCTAATAAGGCTTACAAAACTTAAGACCACCCTGGCCTAATTTACCCCCTGCATGTACTTTAAATTGGCAAATCTACCACAAGTTCATCAACGAACAGTGGATATTTATTGTGTTAAATTTGCCAAGCTTTTATTTCCTGATTATTCTATAACACAAGCTCAAGTGATCACCAACAGGGGGGCACATTTTAGACCAGCATTAGCATCGACTTCCCGCTGGATGGCTGATAACTAAAAATCTCTTTTCTGTTTGTCAGTAGGAAACTGACAAAACTGTTGTGCAAGTTTTTGTCCCCATATGTTGTGGCATTGCCATGCACCCCGCATTGTAAAACCTCAGACAGATGGCCAGACAAAATGGCAACAGGTTTTTTTCCATTGTGTGTGACGTCAGATGCAAGATCTTTGTTAGACTGTATGTTTATGTTCTCTGTTCGCTACCTTGGCTTGGTTGTCACTGGATTTGGATATCTACATACTGAATCTGTGTTAGTGGTGGCCATGAATCCGAGTCAATTGTGATCTGGCTTAATCAACCATCTGATTTTAAATCTCCATGCCCAACAATGAGTAAAGCCAAGAAAACACTTGTCTTCCTAGAAGTGTTGATGACTTGATGCCAGACATGGCTCAATGAACTTTTTGATCCTGGTAGCATCTGATTCCTTTCAAAACAGGCCTCCTTCTAATATGACGGACAATTCTCCAATGCAGTCCCAATTTGACTATAACCATGTAAGGGATCATTTTTCCATCCTGACAGTGAAACAACAATATTGATTTGCAACATTCAGACTTAATATTCAACCATGGATTAATCTGGGGAACAAAATCTGAATTAACCTCTACCAACTTGTATCACTGTCAAAATCTATACAGGTGGACTCTCTGATATGACTGGATGCTTACAGGTAGCACCAAACTTCCTCATCTGCATTGTGTCAGCCATAACAGATTTCACTGACCTAATCTACAGAAAAAAAAATTGTAGTTTGTTTATAAGAAAGCCATTTTATAGGGAGCATTCTCCTGCCCCTAAAAAGTCCCATGGACTTTACATCACTTATTGAGCAATGGTTACATCAGACCATTGGGTTTAGTTCTAACACAAGTAATCTAAACGGAGACCAGGCTCACCCCCACAAATTTTTCAGATAATACCATGGGACGGTCAGTTCAGACAACATGGTGATTTCAGATGGTCATTAATTTATCTTAAGGATGTAACTAAATTCAAATACATTAATGATGGTGAACAGATAAGGCATCCTAATCTAAATATTGTACAAATACAGATACTAAGATTAGGCAGAGTATTCAGTTTTTGTCTTCTTCACAATAGATGTGGAACCCCAAAGATGAGACAAAGATGTTTTTATTTGATAACATGTACTGTAGCTTTAAATGATATCTCATGAAAGATTGTGAGGGTGGTTGCCAGGTTTTGTCTAAATTGCCATTTAAGCTACCACTCAGAAACCACTAGAAGTGTTTTGACACTATCCCAAAAAGTTTTGGCCATGAAGTCATGGTTGATATGTATTAACATGCCCAAAGTGTGCCAAGATAACATTCCACATCACATCCACCAACCTGGAGTTAACTCATGCCAGTCTGGCCATTCTCTGTTGACTGCTCTTATAAAAAAAAGACCGGAACTCACTACTTTTTTTCTTTACTGCACCATTCTGCGTAAACTCAATAGACTGTTATACTTTAAAATCCAAGGATAACACACTTCTAGAATGAATTAAACCAGCCTGTGTAGCAACAACAATGATGTCAACGTAATTAGTCATTAAGATCACTGACATCACAATTTGACCTCGTTCTGATGGTTGATATAAACTTTGCCCAAATTTACTGGCCTCTATCTGCATATACACAACTTTTTAAACATTACAGAATTTAGAATTCTCCATCATTATTAAAAGAAAGTCTACCCAGAAAATCAAACAGGCCTTCCTTCATTGAGAAAGATACAGTGAGAAAATGGAGCACTAACAACTTTACTGCTTTACTGGATCTTGGCCGGTAATGACAAAACAAGTATGTCCAATCATTTGATTAGTGACACTTACTGTTTAAGATACTGACCATCTACATATTATAAAAAAAAAAAAAGTAGGGTTCCCCAAATGAGAAATGCTTAAGAACCATTAGATGTTTTTACAGTATATTTGACAATTTATCACTTCTATTATAAAATATTAGAAATAATATAAATATAATATTTATACTATAGACCATATTATTTCAATTTATTTTTTTGTATAGCGTTTTTAACAACTGTCATTGTCGCAAAGCAACTTTACACGACCAAAAGAAATTATGGAAGTGTGTATAAATCAATTTAATCTAGTCTGAAATTATTAGATTATGTAATCTCTGCTTTGTACTGTGCTCAGAGAGCTATAAATAGAATGGACACATCACTGCACACTGACCTTGTTAGGTGCTTGCTTGATGCATGTACCTCCATCTCAGTACTTTTGAACTCATTCAGCTCTTTACGGATGGCAGCCTGCAAGATAACAAATAAGGCTTTTTTTAACCCAAATAGCAGACTTGTAGTAGAGTTCTGTCCGTGGAATACTACACTTTACACTGGTGCTTCCCTTGAAATATGAATAGAAAAGCACATTTTTTAATATTTGAATCTCACTATAGACCTTCGCTGACTACTTGTCACTTACCTTGTCGGCTGCAGACAGTCTCGTCCAGGGCTTGTCAGCCCTCCTATCATAATCCTGGGCTTTAGCAACCTCTACATAGTCACTGAAGCGAATCAGGATCTTTCTCTCCCTCAGTTCATCAACCGTTGGCCGCTGATTGAGCTAAAAAAAACAAAAGCACATTGTATATTCCGTTAACAACATCCACTGATCACTCTGCATGTGACACTGATGGGTAAACTCACAATTAGTAGTTTTATAAATAGGGACTGCATAGTCATAATCCAATTTTTTTACTCAATGGTAAAAAACAATATTTTTGGAGAGATTGTTGCAAATGTATTTTTTTTAATGTTTTCTCTATAACAACAACATACAACTGTTATTTTGTGTCAAATACATATGCATCTTAGGAGGATATTATACCTTTCTGTTTAGTCTCTGTTTTATTTCTCTCCTCTCCTCTTGCTCTGTCTGGTCGTTCCGCTCTAAAAAGAATGAGATTAGCAATGATGCATGACATAATGACACACACATTGATGTGACCTCTGCAAAGAAACACTTTTACTTTTGCGAGAATTCTGCTAAACAGTATAAACATGGGTCAGACTATTACCACCTAGCTTTAAGCAGTGTTATTCGCTAAATTGATATTTGTGAATAACTTCAAAGGCATCAAAGGCTTAATTTGTTAATCCTCTTAAGTGATACTATCATATCCCTTGATGTGAAACTTTATTTAACACTAATAAAGCAAGAAGCAACAAATAACTTGACTTACATTTACCCTGCAGTGTTTATTAGTGCTTTCTGCATTTTAAACCTGACTGTACCCATAATGCTTAAAATGCTTGAAACGCCTTTCCTCGCACACTTGGGCTGCTATTTCAGAATAATTATAACACTTACGTTTTAAGATATTTCGGCTCTCAAGCTCCTCAACGGCCGGCCGTTGACTAAGTCGCCTGCGAAAAAGAACCAAAGTCACTTCGTTAAAAACTGGGCTTTAAAGACTCTATGGTCTCTATGACCCTATGAATGATGAGGTTACGGCACATGATTGTAATTTTTTATATTTTTATTTGGTTTAATGGAATGATGTGAGAATATCAGTCACATGTTTCTGTAACCATTTCATGTGCTTTACAGAAGCACAAATGTGACGGAAGAGTGTCTTTTAATGACATCTGTGGAGCTGCTCTACCCATGTGATTTCCACATGCTGGTATTCTCAGAGGTAGAGGGAGAGTGTATGCTAAGTATATGCTTTCGAAGACCACAATTCTCTAAATAATTTTGAATTCATATATAATGCAGTAATGCAAATAAAAGTCAGATAGTTAAAAACATGTTTGCCTTTACATTTACGCCACTCAGCCACCCAGTCTTTTTTCAAATAACATGTTGTATAAAGTAGTTGAATAAGCAGTCTTCGCAGTGTCTGTAATTTTTGTTGGAGATTTCCACAAATGTAACAGCATTAAGATTTAATGAGGTAAGTTTAAGATTCAGTCTTGATGGGCCCCTGGAAGCTGAACTCATATTGACCCGTGTCATTCCCCACAACACTGTAAGGGATGATATGGACGTCTGCCCCATCAAATAATAACTTAGGCAAGTAGCATGTTGTTTAATTTTCTAACCTTTTATTCTTAGAAGTGAGAAATATGTTGCCTTTGCATTTAAATGTGGATGAAGAAGTAACTCTTGTGAATTCAGTTTTAAAGAGACTCATCATTAAATCATAGACTGGCTACAAACATCCAGGGGTTCTTGGTTAACATGTTGAAATGAAAATGACCCAGTAATATATATACACTACTCACAATAAGTTAGGGATATTGTGAGAGACTTGGTGGATGTCATACAAACGGTGTTTGTTTCACTTCAGACATTTTTGGAATAGGGAGGCAATTGTATTAGGATGATAGACACACCTCATTTTGTGTTTTCCATGTAATGGTCTCATTGTGTACAGGTGTGCCTTATATTGGGGCAGATCCCAAAAGACAACCTTTTTTAATGTGGCATCAATTTCAACATTCTGTGGGTATAAAAAGCTGGTATTGTCAGTAAGTCATTCCAAGTTCATCATTCA
>JAOVVB010000018.1:13353059-13363071 GCA_028570985.1 Heterobranchus longifilis | reverse complement strand
CATCACATCGGGATATCCATGGGGGAGGGGGGGGGGGGATGATGGGGTCTTCTTGGTGATTTCCATACCTATTGGTGCACCTCAGCTAAAAGTGCATATCTGGAGGCCCACACACCTGAATGAGTTAAACCACTTCTATAAAGAGCAATGGACAAAAATTGTAGCAAAGTAGTACAGGATGCTTATTGAACCCTACTCCAAGCATTTGGCTATCCTAAGCTATTAAGCAAGTAAAAGTCAATGCTACCAAATACGAGTTATGTGTATGTAAAAATCTGTCCCACTAAAACTCTATTATAATACATAAAAACTGGTAAAAAAAAAAACTGTCTAAGAGCTATTATTTTTAAATGATCCCTAATAGATAGAAATAAAGTAAATTCCCATCTAGATTTCTAACACATGAAATGTACTCACTCACTCATTCGCTCACTCATCACCTATACCGCTTTATCCTGTATACAGGGTCGCGGGTGGCCTGGAGCCTATCCCAGGAAACTTTGGGCACAAGGCGAGGTACACCCTGTACAGGGTGACAATCCATCGCAGACATGAAATGTACCATAACATGAAATGTGTGGGGTTGTAAAAGACTGAGTATATTTAACCTGGATATATTTAAACTTCAGCTCCAAAGCTAGTAGCAGAATCAGTTCTTTAAGTCACTAACAAACACTATTTTTCCTCTCTTAGCTCGTTCTGTTCCCACCCAGTAGTGATAAAAACAAAAATCAGGTGGGTGAGCGCTCATATAGAAAACCCTATTGTCATTTCCTCTTAATTGAATCAGAGCAATCCTAAAAACACATACACTGTAAAATCTTATTTGTTGAATTCACTCAAGTGTTTCTCGGAAATCTAATGCCTGGGGTTCATTTGAGGTAAATGATCTGCTTTTGCATAAGTAACATAACCAAATTACAGAAACAGAAGTTAATACAATCAGTTTCCAGCCACAGTAAACTCAATGCCTCATAACCCACTGCCTTCTAATGGTCATTGTTAGAGATCTATCACGACTATATTTTCATTATTCTTTGGATTAAAGGTGCTTAGTCCAAAAAAGTTCTTCTTGTACCACTTTCTAATGAGTTAACACTCAGTTGAAGTGATCTTCATAGAACCTTTTTGAGTACCTGCAAAAGGAACACATGAAGAGCCTCTTTTCTCTTTTGAGTGTGTGCAAAATTTATTATGCACTATGTAAGATTGTCTGTGAATATTTTTGTTAGTAACCTGGTTGCCTGAGGTGCTCTCTATGGTGCTGAAACACACATTAATGATGTACAGGACAAGCTTCTTTTTGCTCACTCCATTCAATCCCAATACTACTACAAGGGAACTAGAAATACCAGAATGCTTTTGAGTGGGTTGTACTTTAAATTTGTGTCTGTGTAGGTGTTGGGATGAATGAACAGCCTGTAAGTATTACACTCAGTGCTTCATTCACTACAAAAATAAATAAAGCAAGTCATAGCCTTTTATGCAGTTTATACACATAGGCAATACAAACCCTTACAACTTGCAAAGTATGTATTTAAACGTAATGATAGAACATGATACAGCATAAACCCTTAGGGTAGTTTTAACTGGCTAAGCTGCTGAACAAGTCAAATACAACCCACCAGGGGTTAAACAGAGGTATATTTAGAATTGTATTCACTGTTTTCACTGTACATCCTTATGCATTCTATACAGACTGCTTATGGGTAACTTAAAAGTAATTTCAACCAGACTGCCTCTCCTCATTGTTCCTTTCTGCCTCCCTTCCCCCTCTTCGTTCCTTACCCCCCCACCCTTCCTCTCTCTCATTCTGTCTCTGTCTCTCCTAAGCTCGAGCTTCATTCTATTCTCTTTAGGCTGCGTCACAGTGATGCTCTTACAGTTTAACACACACAGTGCCTCAGCGGGTGATTTCACCATCTACTGAATCATTACCACACAGCAGAACCCTCCTAATGTTGACGACTATGAACTGTTATGAATCAGCCTGTGAACAGACAATGCCATTTCCGGAACGTTCTATATTTGGAAAAAAGAGCTTCATCACATCCTTCACCTCCAGTCAATATTAGCCCTATTGTGACTGGATGCAAAGCACTACAGCAGTGCATCTTGTGAAGGTCACCACTGATCACTGATCAGCCATGACAGAAGCTCTATGAAGATTTTACAAAATTATTCAGATGTGTTTTACCTTCTGCCTGTTGCACAGTCTATTATTTATAGGAATAGTCAAAGAAAACTCACCGTGGATGTTTAGGAATGCTACATTTACATTACATTTGGCAGACGCCCTTATCCAGAGCGACTTACATTTCTATCTCATCATACATCTGAGCAATTGAAGATTAAGGGCCTTGCTCAAGGACCCAATAGTGGCAACTTGGTGGTTGTGGGGTTTGAACCTGGGACCGTCCAATGCCTTAACCACTGAGCTACCCCTGACCCACTATGCTACACCTAATAAAGACTTTGCCTCACTTTTTGTCATTGTAGTACTTGTGGAAGGTGACAATTAAGATTTCATATTGCACATTTTTAGGAAAATGCTTCTAGTTATAAACAAGACAATTTCTCAAACTTTTTTGCTTTTTTAGCAAATATTTTTTGCTGTAAGCATGGTGAGTCCACTGAATCACAAATTGCACCACTGAGCGACTGTGTTTTTACCAAATCACATAAACCGATGACTCATAGGATTCTCCCAGCAGTCTGCTGGGTATCAAGATGTTTAGTTCTTTTAATAACAGTTAACTGATTCAATATTTTTAAAGCCTTTTATCTCAGTGCATGGTGTAAAATGCCAAAACAAATTCTCAAAGGCATAACCTGCTCAGACATACAAGAAGCTCCTGCCATGGTAGTTTGCAATTTGCAAGCTCAAAGGGACATCTCCTAGTATAATGCTAAATGTAATTACAGCCCATGAAATATAAAGCATGTTAACCAGATCCAAATATTAAGTAGACAAAAACAACCTTACATCTATAATGCTTGGGTGTGTTATTATGAAATGCGTTACATACAGCCATCCACTCCTGCCACATTATACCTTAAATCACTGTGTTTATTGGCCACATTTGCAGCTGATGTGAAATAAAAAGCAGCACATTTTAAAATAAATAGCTATAATCAGCAATCTAATTATATTTACATAAGTTTGTATATACAGTATCACTTACTTACTCTCACTCATTCTCTATACAGCTTATTCTGCACATGGTCATGGGAGCCCTGGAGCCTATCCCAGGGGACTTGGGGCGCAAGGAGAGGTACACCCTGGACAAGGTACCAATCCATCACAGGGTACAAGTGCACATAGACTAACACACCATAGGCAATTTGAAAATGCCACCCAGAGGAAAACCACCAAGCACAGGGGGGAATATGGAAACTTCACATGTTACATGTGCTTCCTCCAAGATACATGAACGTGCTAACTGGCTTCTTCTTTATACATGAGCTTGCAGATGCTCATATTGGGTTTGTGTCACTCTGATTAATAGGAGAATGAGTAATCCCGTTCCTCCCACCTAAAGAGCACCACCAACTTTGCACTCTTGGACTTCTGGTCCCAGTGGGTTTTGGAACTTTCCCGCTGTGCCACTCGGGAGCCCACTTCATCATTTTCACACATCTATATTTATCCAAGAATCTAGTAAACTTTGTATAACAATAAGCAAAAAGACTGTTTCTTTTCATTTTCAGTTTTTTTTTGGTCTGTCATCTGTAATTAAGGTATATGATACACAGTATATAATCAAGAACTTGTTTAAAGAACATGAAGAGTTTCAATGTTTCAGTCAATAAAAAAATACTACTCAAATAGCAGGTCTATAAAAAAATCAGCCTGACTGAATAACCTGATTTTTAGTGGCAGCTGAGATCTTCACCCTGCTACATCTCCAGGGAAGCTGCTGAGCTTGTTGATTTGTTCTGTTTTCACACCTGAAAAGAGACGGAAGCCAGTGGACTATAATGGACAAGGAAAGGACTACTGTATATTAGACTATACTCTGCATCAATTGTGCATTTATAAACAAAATATAAATGGGAGACCTAGCTTGGAAAGTTTGAGATGCTAAATTATTAATTATATTAAAAAAAAATAAACATAGAAACAAAAGCTTAATTAAAATGCTAAGCATTGGTTGGTTAATGTATACATTCTTAATTTTATTGTTATTTTTTCCCCTGCAATTTCTGAATAAATTATACTAGTCATAGAAAAAAAATCATATTAAAAGTAGCTGTATAATAAATCAAGACTTAAACATCATACATATTTATATAAATCCTTTGTTTGTGATTTGAAAGTTTTGTATCTTGGTTTTATATACACCTCATGCAGAATTGTGTTGCCAGACTTATCCACCGATTGGTATCTTGGGTGCATTTCAAGACTGTTTCCTGCTGAAGGCCATAAATATTTACTTATATTAGTTAATGGCACCACCCCATGATTAGATAAAGCATACAGTACTTCCTGAGGAACTCAGATATTTTTGTTGTGTTCCCATCAATATTGCATTGTGTCTGCTATATTAGGGTGCAAGTTACATCATGACACCTGCTGACCCTGGTGAATCTATGATCTCATCTTTCACAGCTCAGCATCCCCAGTTCACTATGAAGCCATGATCCTATAAAACAGGTTGACAGAAATTTCCCACAATGACGCTTTATAAATCTGGGGGAGAAGTGGGAGCTATACAGAAAACACTAAGATCTATGATTATGTGCTGTATGACCAGGTCAAGTGAAAAACCTTTTTATTTCATAAACGAAGTTCTGCGGAATGTAAAAATAAAACAAATAGACATAAACTGCTGATCAACATAGAAAAAGTGATCGATTATTAATCTGACTGAATGCAGACCTTTGAATCACACATTCTATCAAACATTATGCAGCACCTTGCCATACCGAATCAGCTCTCTCTTTCAAGCAGTTTTAGAAGCAAATGATGAGTCATAGCCCACCCCTAGGAGATGAGTGTCCATGATACATTTCTGTCCAGCACTCAGGGACACAAGCCCCAGTGACAACCCTACATTACATTTAGTCTCAAAAGACAAATATTTCTATGAGCAGTCATTAAAAAGGTGTACCCACAGGAGCATGTCAGGAAAACCTCAATTTTATGATGTTCTTTTGCCATACAGCGTTTTATGAACCTCAGCACCATAATTAGCACCACATGAATACTGCCCAAGGAGCTTATCCTTCATTAAGTAGTATTTAGTGATGTCACATAGTAAATTGTACTGCTTTTATGAACAGGTGAGTATCCTAATCATAAGTATTAAACTGTATAATGCTGTAATTCTAAGGCCATCACTTATTGTAATCTGTGAAATAATGTCACAAATTCCACTCAAATTTTGTGTGGACAGCGTTTAGTCACATTCCATATCAGATTCGATCTGTGTAAAAGCTGAAGAAAACAAAAATCCTCTATTTTAAGGCATTTGCTGGCAGCAGCCCAGAAGTCCTCCTACATGCGCTGCTGTTCATTCTGACACCTTGCTCTCTGACATTTTTCACCTGTCGTGTCTGTCATTCGGTCTACCTTTTCCTGCAAATAGTTTCATCTGCTTCCTTTAATATAGGCAAAACGCCCAGGAATATAGCAGAAGGTTCTCTGTGAACCAAACCGAAGGCACTTCAATGAGAGAATCCAGACTAAAAATAATAACTGTGAGGTCTTCAGGAACCAAACTTAAAATTATTCTATTATTTATGCTCAACATATTACTTGAATATATTCAAGATCAGAGAACCTATCGGCAGTGTCTAGAACAAGAGCCATGATGAATGTTTGACATAAAACTGGAAATGATGACAGGGTTTTGCCTGACAGCATGATGCAGTATGAGATGGTTCATACTGTTTACTCATTAAAAGATTTTACCTACATCTAGAGCTCCCACAGGAGAAAGAACACTGTATTGATAACAGCAACCACTGAAAACGTTATTAACTTAAACACCTTTCCTGTTATACTGAACTTCCAGCCTCAAATCAAAATCGCAAATCAATCCCTGCAATCTGATATCATCTGAATGAGAATGTGTTCCCTATTAAGTCTGGTTCCTCTCAAGATGCTTTCTATTGCCACCACAGGGAGTTCCTTGCCATCGTCGCCCTTGGCTTGCTCATCAGGGACAAACTGATAATTATAATTTATAACTATTTTCTTACATTTTTTTTAACTCATTTCCATCTTTTCCATATTTTTTATTCTGTAAAGCTGCTTTGCAACAATGACTGTTGTTAAAAGTGCAATAAAAATAAAATTGAATTGAAAACGTTCCTCTAATGGAAAGTCTTTAGCACACACATAAAGTGCACAAGAGAGTTTGATACATGAAGTTTAAACTGGTTATTTAATTATCACTTAGTCCAGAGAGAAACTGATGCATTACCATCATTACCTAATACTAGCATAAGTCAATGACAACCAAGAGTCATTATCAAATCTCAGAAGACTCACTCCATTACTCTCTTTTCTCAGCTTCTTTCTAATCACTTCTGGACTCTGTTTTTTTTTCTAGCACTTGTAATTAATGATAATTTCTATGAACCACACATTATCAAATGTATAATTTTAGGGAAATAGAGATTACTTTTCTAGACAGAGAAGAGAATGGCACATTGCACAGAAATTTTAGGTGCTAATCATAATTCCCCAAGAATAGCACAGATTAAACAGCTTTCTATGAGTCACGCACACGGCCATGCATGACATATATGAAGCTGTCTTTCACATGGGGTGACATTAAAGCTAAGTTTGCTTACTAGATCATTTAACAATATCCCTTTCTGGGGTAATTTTGCTCACTGCCTTTTCACTGGTATGACAGATGTGAACTACATAATCAATGAGAAAACCCAGTGCTACCAAACCACGACTCCTCTATTGGTCACACTCTGTAATAAGCCATATTTATCAAGACCAGGGAAGAGACTGTGCATGCCTACATACTCAGACTAACAAACTGGGATGCATTACAATTGTGTCTTTGTGCTGGACACCTGCTGAGTGTCAAGTGTGCCAGAACAAGAGGGCCTTGCTTCATTACCACTGAGGTCACAACCAGAATAAAACAGTTTAAATGGACGGCATGACTTATATTTAATAATGCAAGTATTTGAGTTAAGAATATGATTTTGCAAAAGGTATTAAAAGAAATGTACATATAGAAATTAATAACTAATCTTGCTGCTGCTGCTAGTTACCCACGTATATTTCCCCCCTTTCAGGGAAGGAAGCAAGGGTCCATATTACTAAAACTTCATTAAGGGAAATTATGCTAAAATATAAGCAAATGAGACATACTTACTGTACAGTACATGACCTGGATTGCTTATCATGGTATGGTTAAATGACAGGGATAGCATCATGTCGACATGATCTACAGTATGTCAGAAAAGTGCTCTCCGATGAGTAAAGCCCAATTTCCACCCATCCTCACCCTCATCCTGACTTACTCCTTTCAGTCTTCCATCCTTATAGAGGCAACAATGCGCAGTAGGCAAGTGATAACAAATAGCATCAGACATCAGATCCCCAGTCATTCCTGCAGCTTAAAATCTAACCATTATGCTGTATTTACTGAACAAACATGATCTTATATTGGGATAGATGGTAGCCTGTGGCACTATAGAAAGACAAAGGATATCTCTCTCTCTCTCTCTCTCTCTCTGAAAATACAAAGCAACACAACCCGTTCTGTCTGCTTCATCATGGACCGAGAGAGTGACACTCATACCACGATTATATTATTATAGTGCATGATTATCAGATGTGCATTGATTTGTGTGTTTTTTTCGCAAAGCATAGGCTCGAGAATCAGCCGGGTGATTTAATTTAGCCTCTTTCAGTGTCCTCGCGCTCTCCGCTTCGCAACATCAGCACCGCTTAAGTGAATGCCTGTTTAACGCCGGTTAGAGTCCAGCACGCGCGCAGGAAACTGAAACGCGATTCGCTCTCGGCGCTCGTGCTAATGGCATCCGAACGCAATAATAAATCGCATTAGCTCACCTGCACTGTGTGTGGAATCGATGCCCGACTCGCTGAGGATGTTCGGGTCACTTTGAGACCTGCCTCTGTGCAGCATGCATTTGTCGTCTGAGGAAGCCATGGAGGACGCGGTACAGCGCAGGAATGAGAGATTCTAGAAGAAAAAAAGAGAAATGTGTGGAATTGGTGTACGAGGCAGTCAAGGTCAGCTCACAGAGAAGGTGAAGGCGACGAGGTTCGGTCCAAGCATCCGGCGAGCATGCTTGTGCTGGAAGCGCAGGCAGTGTGTGTGTGTGTGTGCGCGTGTGTGTGCATTAGAGAGAGAGAGAGAGAGAGAGAGAGAGAGAGAGAGAACGCGCTCCTGTAGATTAAGGAGGGAGAGCGCGCGGATTTTCACGAGATGCTATTGTTGTATGAGTCCAATGCAGAGAGCATCGCTATATAGAGAGTCTGTGGTATATTAGGATATTTTTATAGGCCATTATTAATGGAGGAATTTATTTAAATGTCACAGGCCGTACGTGCACAATTGAAATAGTCCTACATCATCCCAGTGGTAGCAGGGTGACACTGCAGCAAGGGGCTTGGGTTACAGCTGGGCATGATGACATGATGAAAAGACAAGTAGCTACTGTGTTGCACATCGTTTATTTAATATTTATATTTCATTGTATCCATAGTTAAACGATAGACAGACAGAGTTATAAAACGAAGTCAATATGCTGCTGTTTCAACGTTTTTTTTTTGGTTACTGCATATTCCTACCCTATACTAATTTAGTGTTGACAAAAAGGAAAAGTCCTAAACATTTGGAATGATTAAACAAACAAATAAATAAATAAACAGATCCCCAGGGACCAGCCGATACAATATTATTGTGATACCTAGGTGCCAATTCGATCTCTATTGTGATTCTCTTAGAATCACGATTTCATAAATATTCCTGATTCTGTGTTAATTTTTTTATTTAGATTTTGTTACAATTCTAAACAAACTTTGCAAATAATTTGCTCCTACCATACAAGATGCTATGCTACCTGCCAATGCCTAAATAGTTTAGAGCACCCCACCTGTAGGATTATATACTGGCAGCATTTTACCGCCTTAAATACAAACATATATACATAAAAAAAGAGTTTTGGACTTACTGTGACAATATATGAATTGCCATACGAAAGAATTGCGATACATTACTGAATCAATTTTTCCCCCTATCTTTTATGTATATGGCTCACAGTGGCTTCAGTGTCTGGGTTTGATTTCCATGTCGAGTCTGTGTGCATGGAATTGCTCATTCTCCCCATGCTTGGTGGGTTTCCTCGGGGGGCTTCGGTTTTTTTCAAAGTCCGAAGACATGCAGATTAGGCTAATTCGTGTTTCTAAATTGCTGTAATGTGTGAATGCATGTTTGACTGTTGACTGGAGGTCCTACCACGGTCATAAAAATGGAAATAAATTACAATGGTCACAATTGGCCTCAACGGTCCCTAGCTGGACTACAGATGTTCCTTTGTGGATAGATATAAACAGATGGTTTTTTAATGTAAGAAAGTAAAAATGTAATGTCTCGAGTATTTAATATTCAACATTCTGCAGTGTTTTATATTATTTAATTTAATAATATTAACCTTATTAACTACTAGCTTGGGTTTGCCACATGCCTAATGTTTTGTACTGAAGCAAGTGCTCAGACGACAATGATGGATTTGAGCACAATGGGTCATGAGCACAAACTTGTGAAGTCGATGCCAGCTGATGTGGACACAACCAATAACACATAAAGAAGACATTCAAAATACTAAGAAACACACTGAAAAATTTTAAAGATTTTACTTTAAATTAAGCATTTTCTCTACACCAGGCCCGCCGGCTTTACATCGCGTTCCAAATTATTATGCAAATTGGATGTAAGTGTCATAAACATTAAATGTTTGGTTTTTAAATTAAACTCATGGATGGTGTTGTGTCTCAGAGCTCTTTGGA
>JAOVVB010000018.1:13307149-13321955 GCA_028570985.1 Heterobranchus longifilis | reverse complement strand
TTTGTGAAAAAAAAAAAAAAAAAAAAGTCGTCAAGGGGGTCTGAAAAGTCGCTAAGTTGGCAACACCAAGAGAGAGTCCGTTTAGTTCTAGGTTTCTGGCTCCCTCTTGTGGACAATTATAATCATAAAAGGAGAGTGGGATTCACGTTTAAGGATGTACTGTACTATAGATAAATAGCCATCACCTTCATTTGAACACACGTTCTATAAGTGATGAAGCTCCCCTTACCTGGGTAAGGCTGCGCACTACTGGAGGTGACAAAACTATAGGACATCTTAAAACCGCGGAGCCTTCTTTGATTGTTTACCAGAATAAAGACTCTGATATCATCAAACTACAAAAAAAGAAGGCTTGCAGTGAATAATAGACTGGAAAATTGTTATTTGAAAGAAAAAAACAAATGGAGATTTCACCCAGTAAAGCTTAAGTAACAGAACTATGAATATAAAAAGAAAGGATTTGTGTCATATTGATGTAAAACAGTTTAAAAGAGTATACAAACAGTTGTGCAGGGGTCAAAACATATGTTCAAAAAAATCAGCTTAAGAGAAGTTTATTTGAGAATGACAGGACCACCCAAGAAATGCAAATACTGCAAAGAGTTCTATATTAGATAGTATGCTATAAAAACTGTGTCTGCTTTATGCTCTGTAAAGCTTTCATAACTGAAAATTGGTGATTTCTGAGGCTGGTAACTTATAAAAAATAAAAAATAAAAATTCTCTGCAGCAGAGGTAAGTTTTGGCCCTGATTTTCTGGGATGGTCTTTATGAGAGCCAGTTTCATTATGGTGATTGATGGGTTTTGCAAAAGCACTTGACAATAATGTTGCAAAAACTATTCAAGAACAGCTGACATTTGTGTCTTAAAATAATAACTTAAAGTTGTTGCAGTTGTTACTTAATTACCTAATGCCACATTTGTTATTTTATGGTTATAAAAAAAAAATCCAGTATTGTTCTAAAGTTTAGAAAATGAATCCAAACTTGTGTCCAAAAGTTTGACTGGTACTGTAAGTGTAAAATTGATTTCTAGTTACTACTCTTACCAACAGGTGGCAGTAGTTCACTTTAACCTCAGTTCGTAGAAGAAAAACGCTAAAGAGGAAACCGCGAAAGGCAAAGTGAGCTCGTAATGGCAACTAAAAAGATAACAGCTGCTCGAAAAGTACTGAAAACTGCTTCACACGACTCCTCGAGGTAAGAACATGGTTTACTTTTGTTTTTTGAACTACCTCGATATAGTGCAATGGCGTTGGTGTCTCATGAGAGTCCGGAGCCTTTTGGCGTTTGTTTAGTGTTTGGTAACAAAGTGAAATTAAAATGAACAAGTTAAAATCGTTTGTGGGCAATTTTCGATCAAAGTAAGAAATAAAACACGACAAGGCTGTTATAGGAAGCTAATCAACAACAGGGAGGCATGAGCTGTTGGCACTCAAGGCTGTTTGTAAAAGTACAGGTTGTACGTTTTGATCATTTATATCAGCAGCTAATATTGATACCAGATGACTGAATACCAGAATGATCTTCAACAGTTTCAGCTATCTAATCAGCCTGTCTTTGTTTTAAGTCAGTTAGACAGTAGGAAACTGGATATATCTCTCTTGAGGATATTCTAATAGCAGAAAAGCCACTGGATGTAAAGAGATATTTTTCTCACTCACTCACTCACTCACTCACTCATGCCGCACACATATACAAACGCCTATTTACACATTATTAACAATTTGGGAAGACCAATTAACTTCAACTGCATGACTGTTGGAGGAAACCAGAGCACCTGGAGGAAACCCACCAAGCACAGAGAGAACATGTAAACCAGTGGGAATCTGGAGGTGCAAAGCGACAGTACTTAACCACTAAGCCACTGTGCTGCCCATCTACATGCCATCCGGCACATCTGGCGAAGGATACATCCCACCCTGAAGATATATCCATCGGCTCTGTGGCAGTTACTTTCAGGGGTCAGGTTGCCAGCTCGACACCTGAATGCACTTGAGGGTGAAGGACCTTGCTTGAGGGTCCAACATTGGTGGGCTGGTGGTGATGGGGCTCAAACTGGGGACCTCCTGATCAGCAGTCCAACCCCTTAACTGCCAAGCTACCCCTGCCCCAGACCTTTTTCATATCCGCACTTTAGATTAGATTAGGTAAGATTAGATTAAACTTTATCATTGTGCAGAGTACATGTACAGAGCCAATGAAATTCAGTTAGCATCTAACCAGAGTTGCATAAGTGGCCTATTTACAATAAATACAATGTGTTACAAAAATACAAACAGAAGATGCATTTGATAAGAGTTATGGTATATACATTGGGCCTAGATTAGAATGTCCACCCTACAAGTCAGTAAGTAACGACCATACAAATATAATGTATTAAAGGCATTGATGGGAATTGCCAAGACCGTGATTTAAGAATTGAGCAGCAATATTTTTTAACGAAATAATAACTACACTGCGGATAAGAAGTGAAATTAATGACCCAGCAAAAGCCAGAACATCTACCTTGTATTGCGTTGAAACATGCTTTATTACTCACAGTACTTGCTGTCATCTTTTTTTTTTTATTGTTTTAGTTTGGCATCTGGAAATGATGACAGCTGTGGAAACAACAGTGGAGCAAAAAGGAAAACTAAATGTAAAGCTAATAAACCACATTTTTTGAAGTTGCTACATACATAATGATACTGGGTATTGTTGTTGTAAAAAAGAATTTTTTTCTCCAGCTTCTGGGACAGTTGTGAAGTCTCGTTACATGCAGACTGAAAATAAGTCTACTATTAAGGTACTATAATAAAATCCACACATCTCCCTCTCATCATCTTAGAATAAAAAAATGTCCTGTGCTTTGATTGCATGTTCTTTTCTTTTTTTTTACTTTCAGAAAAATACACCAAATGAGTCCATTCTTTTGCCACCCAGGCCTGCTTCACCTAAAGTTGGTAGTGGCCACAGGCCCAGAATTGGGACACCACCAAGACGAACGTTACATCTTCAAACTGTTCAGAATGCCACATGTATGTTTGTGAACACTAATGACAAGTTTTACTTCTCTATCATTTATAAAACTTCATTAAGTATTGCTCACACTTCTGTTTACCTTAAGCAGTTATTTGTGCACATTTTAAGGTTCTTAATTTTCATTATACATAGCTATTTTAAATGTAAACACAATATCAAATTAATTATATGTACATTTGGAAGGCCTTTAGTTTATTCTCAGTTTTTAGTTAGTTTACTAAGACAAGTAATAATGGTCAGGTTTCTATCTTAGATTTTAAAAGCAGTGCAGGACCTTCTTTTTGTACTAGGAGAAAATCTAATGATGAAGGAGTAAAGACAACACTCGAATGTCTTAAACTACTAGAATGCAACACAGTTAAACAGCTGCAGTTATGGCAGATGCTCAGCTAGAGATAATAAGCTTGTTGGCATTGGAATGAACACTGCAGGTAGAAATTTAATGTGGAATCAAAGATGTTGTATCTAATGTAGGAACTTGTTGGTGCAAAATAATTATAATAAGATTAACATCTTAATTATACATTAAGATAAAAAAATGCTATGCTTTACCTTTGCTTGATGCAGGACAGTTATTTGACCCTATGAAACACAGTAACACCTTTCTTAATGTCAAGGGGTACATCCCCTGACATAGTTATTTGTGAACAGGGAAGCTCCTTATTGCATCAGTTAAGGGTAAAATATTGTTACCAGCTGAAATATTAATCACTGCAGTAATTTTCCAAAGGGTATTAATTGTTTGCTTATTTAAATCCAACTTTGATTTCTCATTGAATATAATGATTAATATGAGAATTATTAAAGGTGGATTTTCCTTTAGGTAAATTTGGTATTTAATGTGATTAACTTGAATTAATGCAAATGTCCTACCAGCAGTAATACCCAGCCTTTTAGAGTCTTCAAGTCTTGGTGGAAATATCTTGCAGTCAACAGTCCTGGATGGCCACTGCATGCGTCCAGACTTTGATCTCTCCGTCATCAAAGGTACAAATAAAAATGTTTGACACTTGATTGAGAGTATAGAATACACATCTCTAATAGGATTGCTATTATAGTATTATTTTTGCTTTTTCCAGAAAATACAGCACCAACATCACACCCAAGTGCATTAGACCCGAATGCTAAAAAAAGAAACCTGGACTTAGAAACATTCCTCCTGGCCTTCCTCACTGCTAAGGTTAGATCCAGGGATGATGAGTATAATCCAACAAGTAAATAATATTGTAATTTATGTGAACAAACTTAGTAGCACTTTAGAAATTGTCATTCAAACATACACAGTGTAGAACATAGTGTTCTCAACATTATCAAATTTTCTCACTAAACAAATACATTTTATTCATGGTACTAATGAAGAGCCTGCACCTTTTGTTTAAAGCAGGCATGTTGATTCATAATAGAACAAGAATGTTTCCAGTATATATGCCTGATTTTGTTAATTTGTTAATTCTTCGCTCAGCCTTTTATTTGCCCTATCTAGAATATTTATTTGGATAATGGGTAAGAAAACATAAAATCAGTCTAAACTGTGATGACAAAACACTGTGTGGGAAAGTGAATTAAAACTAAATTTAAAAAATGTAATTGTTCGATAAAATGGCTATTTATCAGCTGTATTTTAGAGCCAAGGTGCTATAAGACCCAGTACCTGATATGTGTCATCAAAACAACTAAGTGAATGTTTATTGTATGGTGACTTGGCAAAATGTTTGCGTTATTTTTTCCATTAAATTTGTTATAGTTTCATTACTCTTCTGATGTCAAGACCTTTGCTTTATCCAGATTGAAAACAGTACACAAAAACTTAAGCAGGAAGCAGAAAGGAATCTTATTACTCTGATGGAAGAAGATGAAAAGCTGCGATCAAAAATAATGAGCAAGAAACGGCAGTGCCTTCATCTTGAAAAGCAACAGCAAATGAATGATTTACTCGACCTGCAGGTTAAATTGATATGCTGTAGACTGTTTTTAACTGTTTCTAACTGTTGTAAAAAAAAAAAAAATCATATTTATATGATGCTTTGTCATGTATATATTTTAGATTGTCACACTTGAACCTGTAGCTGCAACAGCAAAGCAGTTCACAGAGGAGTACAAGACCTTTGCCTCAGCTATAGACACGACACGGCATGAGCTACCTATTAAGAACTTGCACATTGAAGATGACAGAGGGGAGTTTCTGGGTTAGTAAAAAGGTTTTGTTTTTTTATAGGACAGTAAATTTGTAAAATAAAATATTTCCTTAGTGATAGAAAGAACTTTAAATATAATTATTTAGCACTTCCTTTCTTTGATAGTAGAAAGTAGAGATGTACCGATCGTTTGGCCTATGACCGGAATTGGCTAGGTTTTCAGCTTCATCAGCCATTACCGGGGTCAACCATTTCTGCACATGCTCCTAGTGGTGCAAAATGAATGCATTTGATCTGTCACCTGGAGAACATGCATTCTCATCAGTCGTAGCCTTTACCCTCCCTGCTGAATTTTAATTTTCAATCAAATTTTCTTTGTACAAAAACTGGAAATCAGTAACTTTCAAGAAAGTTGTAACTGGTGCTTCTCTAGTTTAAAGAAATTTTGGTAAACAGTACATTCTCCATTGTTTATAGTTAATGTACCTGGTATTTTAAAATGGATTATTACGTTCTTGATGATATAAATAGTTTGGGTCATTGGTAGGAGGTTCACAATTCCCACCGACTCATCTTACCCTTGATTATTTCTCATGTTCTAGATAAAGCAGTTGTCTGCTTGAATCACAGTCAGTGTATCCTGGACCAGTACATGAAAGATGTTTCCACAGACAGTGAAAGCACTGCAGCATGCCTCAAAGAAATAGAAAGTGCAGCACAAGGGATTGACCAGCATTTAATCAGGTACAATAGCTACGATAATCAGCAACTACAATAATCTCAATTTCTGTAATATAATACTAAATGTGCTTGTTTGTTGGATTTTGTGAATGCTGTAATTTATCCAACACCTGTTCTTTATTTTACAGTACATCTTCTGATCTGTTGGAACTATCTTCACTTGTGAGTCAGAAGACAGTGCTGGTTCAGCAGTGTTTGGAGGAAGATAAAATTGGACTTAATACAGTACAAATTCTCTTTTCAGATTAATGTTAATGTTTTTGTAAATGTGTAGAGTAATTATTACAGCATTGAAATCATTGCAGTTTATTGTGTTTATTATCTGTACTATTTTATTGACAATTTTCTTTCATCACTGATAATTTGCTCTTGATTTCAGGCAATCATACGATTACGAAATTAAATTACTTCAGATTAATAATTCTTAGTGACTGTGGCTTGTTAAAAATGTATATGCTTTAAGTTAACGTAGGTAATTTTCTAATATCTTTAATAAGACTTATTGATTTACCCATCAAGACTTATTCAAAACTGTATAGTATTTGGGTCTGAATTCTATAGCAGTGTTTAACATTTGTTCAGGGGTCTAAATACACCCATTTTATTAGGTACACTTGTATTTAACATTAGAATTATTTGCACCCTTAAAAAAGAATTGCGCCCTTTTTATTATTAAATATTACACATAAGAGTTCTGATTTACGAGTGTGTTAAAGACTCATTTGCTTAAACCATTTTAAGATATTTTTTCCCTGTCAAAATTAAAGCATAACTCTGGAAGAACAGTAAAGAAAATGCTGGAAGAAGGGTGGTCATGATGAACATGGGAAATGCCAATTTGAAATAATTATTGAAAATGTTATGGAGAAATTACCATAGACATCAATACATGGTGCATTGGTAATATTGCAAATCTGTTAGCAAGCAATGGAGCTGCAGTTTTCTGGATAAAAAGCCTCAAAATGTTTACATTTCTTTATTGCATTGAGTTTTTTTTTTTTTTTTTTTTTAATATCTAACTGAAAGGCTTTATCCTACAGTAAAGATATTATACTTGTATACATTACTGTAGTATAAGCTATTGTGTGATCTTCTGCTAAAAATAATGTAGCTGAACTGCTACACCTTACTTAATGCTACAATGACATTTTGGGCTTCTTATGCTCATTTGTCAAGGTTAATGGACAAATATTTGACATGTGAATCTAGTCGTGTATAGTTATAAAATCTTTTTCCATAACATTTTTTTTAAATTAAAAACCTATTCTCATAACTTTTTTTTAAAGACTTTACTTTTTTGTTGTACCTTTATGTGATTTATTACACTGTCACATGTCAATTGTCAATTATTCCGAATAACATGTGCCTTTTCCACAATTTCTGACATTTAATCCTAGTAATCATTTCCCTGTTTTAGGTCAGTTAGGCTCATTATTTTAAATTACAGTATGAAATGTGAATACATGGCATAGAGCGAAAGATTTAAGTCACCTGACTTGCCAAAACTATAGTATAACATGAAATAATAATAATTAAAAAAAACTAGTTTTAATAACTTCTACCCAAGTGAATGAATGTAATCTTGCAAAACTTGCAACTGCATATTGTACTACATTGTGTAAATATAGAAAATGGTTTATGATATATAGTGGTGTGTGTGTGTGTGTGTGTGTGTGTATATATATATACTTTTTTTATTTTATGGTTTTGTTCCAGTTTTCTCAATGATCAAGTCATGTCAAGTGGTTTTTTTATTGTAATTTCAACCATTTACATATGATACAATACACAATGAAATGAAACAAGGTTCCCCAAGGACCAAGGTCCTACATTAAACTACACAAGACTACATTTAGCTAAAATTGTTGGTGGCTTTGTCGACGCAGCGTGTTATGTAAAGGTCTACAATTGAGGAAAGAGAGATCCTAGTGATTTTCTCAGCTGTCTTCACTTATCTGCTGCAGGTTCTTCTTAACAAAAAAAGTGTAGTTCCAAAACCAGGCAGTGATACAGCTGGCCAGGATGCTCTTGATGGTTTCTCTGTAAAACTTGATGAGACTACTTGGAGGAAATGAGGTTTTCTCAGGCTTCTTAGAAAGTAGAGACACCTTAAAAGACTAAGATTTCAAATTGTAGATGACGTAATAAAAGAGTGACTAAAACCTAACCTTTATTGGAAAGTGCAGACAATGTTTCCTATGAATTGCAAAGAGATAGTCAGTCAGTGCTGATTCACCTGTTAGTGAGTTCCTGGAATGCTGGCCTGCTCTCAAAATAGATTTACAGATGTGATATGTTTTTTGTATGCTAAGTAACTATGTTGAATTTCTTGTGACTGTCAGTAATTACTTAAAGATTTTTACCTTAACTGGAAACTTAGATTTAGGGTATAGTACGGCTTAGCATATTTTTCACCCACATTATTTAAACAGTCTGTTTGTAATTCTGCACAGACAAACTTTAATCTGAAAAGCCACTTCTATGCTGTGTAAAGTAATATTCTCAAGTAGATGTTCAGGATTTATGACTTCCAGGTAAGTTGAGTATGGTCATGGTTGTGGTGGTTGCCATGACGGTGGGTATACAGATTGTTGTAGTGTATAATTTCCACATAATATTTTTAAACATTTCTTTATGTAGTTTATCAACAACAACAAAAAGAATACCTTTGTTAGATTCTACTGCACCATACCATTTCATTTATATGGATACTTAAGCATTACTTAAATTTAAAGTCAAAAATCAAAGTGACTTTTATTGCCATTTCAACCATATAGGCTACAGTACACTGAAATAAAACATTCCCCCAGGACCATAGAGGGCCAAGGCCTTAATTGCTTTATTTGAACATTTATTTTTCTTAATAGCAAATGTGTGCGCACAAGATAATAACAAGGAAAACCCCATATACTTGCATTAATCACAGACAATTAAATATATATTGGCAACACCAATATGGCGGACGAGTTAACGCAACGACTCGACGCCGGTGCGCCCTCTAACGGAGGGTGAGCATTAGTGCGAAAAGATGCGGTCACGTGATATGCTTCGCCCTTAAATAACAAAATTCTGGTTAAAATAAATGGTAGATTACTTGTGACATTTACTAATTTAGTCAGCGGTTTAAGCACAGCACTACACCACAATGATTTTGTATACATTGAATGCACAGTAAAACGGGCGGACATGACGCATGCGTAAACACGCCTTAGGAAGTGACGTTTTGTTATGCGCGTTAAACTGGTGGCGCTGCAGGTGAGTGCTGGTGAGTGTGCTAGGTTTTTTTGAATAACTACTTTAAACTAAGCAGACGTGTGTGTAGTGTAAAGTGTATTTAATTTGAATGAGACTTGTTGGTTTTGTACACAGCCACTGTAGAGTCAGCAGCAGGACAGGAGCTGTGTCTTTAGCAGTTAGGATATGCTTTAAGATAACTAGTTTAAAGACAATTACATTTCCTAAAACATTTGGTTTGTAAGAGCAGTTTTTAAAACGTGTTAAATAAAAATATTTCGATTTGTGCTACATTATGAGTGCTGTTTCTGTGTCTGTACTGTGCTGATGAGTCTCCAGCCAAATAAGGTGCTGTGGTCTCCTTCTGGTGGTCCATTTTCACTGACTACAAGATGATCTGCACACATGTCAGTCAGTAATGGTCCACTGACAGGAATACATCTGATAGAACAACTAGAACATTTATGTTTAAGCGACAGAAGACTTTTTGCCTGAGTGATACAAGTGTGATCAGAGACTCTTCCACCCATACACCCGAGTTTCGTCACCGGTAATGACCCTCAACATGAAGGATGGGTCTTCCACGGCACACTGAAGAGTTCTTGGCAGACTTCGATGTGATGCAACACGGCGCATGTTCAAATTACATGTGGGGATTGTCTAACCTGTTCCAGAGGACAAAATGACGATGGCAATGCTGAAGGTCTTCCTGATCTCTCATCGTCTTCCAGTAATTTTCTTACGCTCTTGAAACGCATGTGCCACTCAAAACACCTCAAACAACTCATTTGCGCATTGCCGGAAAACTTGCAGAATCGTGTCAAACATTTCTGTGGCAGATTTGCTCAGTTTTATGCAGAATTTCATATTCGCTCTTTGTTCTAGCTTGCTGTCCATGATGAAATATCAGCCGTGGTAACACACATGGTCAGTCTAGCACTAGTTGCACAGCTTCCAAAGTACACGGGATGATGTCTTTTGGCACACTGACTTATTAAGTTCAGTCTCCTTGTGCTGCCATCTGTTGGTGTGTTACAAAACTAGCCTTGAAACCTTTTAATACCACCTAGTACTGCCTGTGTGTAGTAAGAGTTTTTTGATATAAGATTATTTAATTCTACTCTCCACTCTTCCTTGGGGACCTGATATTAAGGTGCTAGGTCTCTATGTATTAACAGCAAAAGACCAAGTGACTTGTTTGTCCATCTATGAAACTTAAAAAGTTTCTCTGGTTTCTTTCCACTGTCCAAAATGTACAGATCAGTGTTTCAGGATTAGGTTCTGGATTAGGATCATGACCCTGACCAGGACTAAGTAGTTACTGAAGATGAATGAATAAAAAATATGCAACCAACAATCAAATGCTTACACAAAGCGTCTTTAATCTATGTTTGACTGCATGCATTAAGAAAAACAGACTTTCACTTTTCTTCTCAACCCTTAAAACGATATACTGTATTCTGCTTTTGTTTTTTGTAGTAGACACATCTGACACAGTTGAAACACAGATTGCAACGTGCTCCATGCACAGAAAACCACACAATGCGAGGAGGAAGGGTCAGGAGAGACACGTGCCTGAAGCAAAGCCAGAAGAGTCAGTTCCTCGTGGCACCTGCACCACTATGTGTCCCATTTCAGAGGTCCGGCGACGGGAAACACAGAGGCAGTTGCACCGATTTGAGCTGGAACGTGGGACAGAGAAAGAGCGCATTCCCCGTGCTGATCTGTCCCGCGCTGTTAAAGAGTACTCACGTCCTGCAGCTGGTAAAGATAGCACGAGAGCCTGTGACCTGAGACCTTCGGATGTGCTGTTCGAAACAGTGTGTTACTTGGTGGATGAAATTGCGGCCTCCCCTACACTTCAGCCCTGGACTGAGGTTAGCAACTGCATGTGACTTTATTAATTTGTACATCAGGACCAAATCTGCAGAAAGGCACACGTAGCCTCTGGTAAAAAATATGGAATCACTATATGTACAGGATATTCAGCTAGCTTTTACTCCATAGCAAATATTTTTATTTTATTTTAGTGGCTTTATGACATATGCTTTAAACTAAATTTAATGATTGAAATGATTTTTTCAGATAAAGAAAAGGACAGAATTATGCAATCACTCAATACGGAGATAAATATTGGTTGTATTCCTCCCAATATTGAAAGGGAGTTATTTAATTACCTTGCATTTGTAAAGCTTGTAGATTAGTCTGCAGTTAAAAGCAAGTGCTTATAGAACATAATGACCTGCTGGACTTGGCTTATTAAAAGGAAACATTGCCACAAGAGAAAAATTGGAAAAACTTAAAGAAAATCCAACACAAGTGTGGCAATAGGTTGTGATATCACATGTCTAAAATGTAGGGCAAGTATAAACAAAATGGATTTTAAAAACGATTATAAAAAGGGATAATGTTTGGTTAGACCAAGGAAAATGTCAGTGTCAGAAAATAAAACCCAAACATCATGCACTGAAAATAGAAAATATACATCAAAACAAATGAGGCAAAAACAGGCGTAATTTTGTGACAAAACTGTAATCACCTAAATGAAATCACCTAAATAAATTAGAATTTACATATAGAAAAGCCAGCAAGAATACCTAAACAGAAGTAAATAAGATTTGATGGGCTAAAGAAAAACACTGATATTCAGAGATGAATCACGTGTCTGTGCTGCAGCAGATGATGCTTTCTGGTGCTGTTCAAATGAAAGATGTAAAGACTCTGAGGGGAAACAAGCCACTTATTTGTGATATGTCGTTGCATGTCAGGTAAAGGACCAGAAGAGATGGCAGTCATTACATCAATAGTCAGTGCACAGGTGCATAGTGAAATCTTGTAAATATTTCTCATTCCGTGGATAGAAATTGGTCATGGGTATAATGCATCTTGCTGCATAGAGCTTCTCTTCAGGAACGGCATATCAGCTGAGTAGAAGGGACCTTCTGAGTAGAAGTTTATCAAAATTTATCCTGCAAAACTGATCCATCTACTACTATTCAAGAAAGTTGGAACCAGCTTGATGGAGAATATTATTTTTTATTTAGTGAAGTCCATGCCTCAGAAAAATTCAAGATGTCATAAAAGCCTAAATTTTTTTCAGTTTCTTTGTGTAAATTGTGTTTACACAATTCTTCCTCTACATAACCTGGAAAAACAATGACATTGATTAAAACGATTAAATGTTTAGAGGTATTTCTTAACAAATCAAGAATTTCATCTGTAAAACAACAACATTTTTTGTCATATTTTTAATTTGTTTACTTCTAACAAAAATTTTGTTAAAGTACATTGGTCCCAAATATAAATTGTTTTGATTGCTCTTTTTTTCCATATTCACCGTCTGTCTTTTCACGGTTTTTCTTTGGATGTTATGCAGGTCTACAGCTTCGTGTTCGACCGTTTGCGCAGTGTGCGGCAGGACATGGTCATCCAGCGAGTGTCTGGCAGGGAGTGTGTGGCTGTGCTTGAGAGAATAGTGCGCTTCCATCTCTATGCATCATACCGGTTATGTGGTGAGCCCTTGCGTCTATACGACCCACACATCAACGACACACACCTGCAGGAGTGTCTGAGCTGGCTGCTGGAATGTTACAAAGAGGGCCACAACGAGCATCAGGCAGAGTTTCAGGCCATCAGCCTTCTGTACAACCTGGGTGGGTGAGAAGACTAACTTGTTTCCTTGAGGTGTACTGTACAGCAATTTTTTTTAAAAATTAAGTGAAGGTATAAGATTATTAAAAAGATCAAATAAAAATTATGATATGCTAAAGGATTCTTTGTGGTGTTATCTCCTGTGGAGTAAGAATGAATGAATGCATAATAGGCTCATTTGCAGTTTGCTACATACAGTATATGAAAAGAAATGATTCATTACAAAATATTTCCAGAGGAAACTATATATTTTAATAACCTCATGATCTTTTTAGTGAGCTATTATGCCATTTCTTTGTGTGCCTGTTATGCGTGGGTTTTTAGGTTCTACAAGGACACTGCAGCGTGCCCTGGAGCTGCCTGAGAGGGTGCGTCTCTCTCCTTCTGTTCAGTTAGCTCTGGCAGTTAATAGGGCTTATATAGAGCACAACCCTGTGCGTCTCCTACGCCTGGCCAAGAAACTGGACTTCATACAAGCCTGTGCCCTTCACAGACATCTACTCCCCTGCAGGAGTGATTTGCTTCTGCTCTACAGCCATGGACACAATAGCCGCAACTGCCACTTTCCCATCCAGAAGTTGGCAGACCTTCTCTTCCTGGAACGTTCATTAGCTGGTCAGCTTTGTCAGGAACATGGAATCCAAGTTAACGGGGACTGTGTGGTCTTCTCTAAAGCCTCCTTTTGCGAGAGCTCATGTAAAGAGCTGAAGTGTGCACAAATGCACAAACTACTAGTGGATGACAAGCAACAGGACCATACAGTTGGTAACATTATTCATGGCACTGTGTGTACAAAAATAATGCGCCAAGATATACGGTACTGAAAACTACAGATGACAACAAGGTAATATTGCTCGTCTTTTCATTTCAGTACTGTATATTTTGCCGCATACTGTGTTTTTGGGAATGTACTGCCTTACTTTTAAAGTGTGATTTTTGTATTTTTTCTTTTGACAAAGTGGAATATTTTATAGAATATAGTGTTCCTGTTATGTGATTAAACATAGAATGAGATGTGTTGAAGATCCTTTGCATCATTAAAACAATAAGTGCTTGTGAAGACCATATACTGTAGAAAGCCTTAAATTATATCTGAAGGAGCTCTACATACAGTAAACCCGTTCCCTGGCTACTTTATTAGGAGCACTTGTACACCTGCTCATCAGCCAACAATTTGGCAGCAGTACACACGCAATTATACAGATACAGTAACTGTTTTGAGGCACCATGTGGGCTGGTTTGAGTATTTCAGACTGTGCCCATCACCTGAGATTTCCCTGTCAAACTGTTTTGTTTATCTAGATTGATATAAAAAAGCAGTTATGCTAGCTTAAATTCCTTTTAATTAAATTGGCACAGGACAATCATAAGGCTACAGTGTGTGTAACTTAGATAAGCAGAAAGGCATCCCAGAATGTGCAATATGTTGAACCTTGACACAGATGGGCTACAACAGTAAACTGTAGAAAAGAACAAACAGCTGAAAAAGACCAAATCAGGTTCTACCCCTTAAGCCAAGAACAGGAATCTATGGCTATGTTGGGAACAGGAGCATAGAAAGTGGACAGCTGAAGACTGGAAAAACAAATAAAACAAGAAAAGATCCTTAAACATTACATTACTAACCATACTACAGAAGATGAGAAATTTTTGAGACAAAGTTTCAAATAGACCTCTTTTAGAAACAAACAATTTTTAGGAGTTCTGCAGGTGACAATTCCTTCTTTATAACAGGCAGCAAAAGTGGCCAATTGTGTGCAGTTCTCTCTGAAAGTATTGAAAAGCAATGGCATTTTGTTTTGGCTAGTCCTTGAGACTTCCTGAGTTTGAGTTCAAAATGTAAATACTGTACCAGGCACTAGATTATAATGTCACTGTATATCTACAGTGGTGTGAAAAACTATTTGCCCCCTTCCTGATTTCTTATTCTTTTGCGTGTTTGTGACACAAAATGTTTCTGATCATCAAACACATTTAACTATTAGTCAAAGATAACACAAGTAAACACAAAATGCAGTTTT
>JAOVVB010000018.1:13291188-13307049 GCA_028570985.1 Heterobranchus longifilis | reverse complement strand
AAGGGGGCAAATAGTTTTTCACACCACTGTATATAAATTAAGTAACTTAAAACATGGCACCTTTGGTGGCCTCCTGCACTTTAACATTTTAAACACAACACTTTAACTTTTAACATTATTATTATTATTATTATTATTATTTCCCTTGCTTGCATAGTAAGCTGCTTATAAATCAGTGACTTGACATCACCAAACTGTTGCATTGTTTTTGTGTGATGCGCATTCAAAGCCTCTTTCAGTTGTTTGTTTTGGGAATTTCTCTTTTCATTCTCCTTCTCTGGAGATGAAGATCAGGGTTAAGGCCTGGCGACATCCCCCCTTTTTGGATTATATTAGATTGCACCAATATATATGATTATATTAGATTGTTGGATGCATTTCTCTGTAAATTGTCAATGTGCTTCTGAAGCCTTCTGAATTAATTCTGCTGCTACCGTCATCATATCATAAATAAAGATTAGTGAGCCTGTTTCAGAAGCTACCATACAAAGAAGAAAGAAAGGACAGTAAGAAACAGAAAAGAAAACAGGGAAAAAAATGTATTAATAAAAATATTAAAATAAAAAAACAAACAATAAAACAAAAAAAGAGAGATGGAAAAAACCCTCCAGTTTTAAATCGCTCTCAACCCCAACAGGTGATGGCTATTCCTAAACAGCTCCCCAACCTTAAAGTGAAAGCTTGTTTATTTGGGCAAAACAGTTGAGGGGTGCAGTGGTTTGGGATGTTGGTGACCAACCGTGAAACCTTTCCTGTCCCAACTAGAGCAATACCCCAGGGTGGCCAAGGACAGGCCGGAACATCAACACCAACCCCCTCCATTAAGTTTAGGTGGGCCAGAGAGAAATTAATTAATTAATTAAATGGGGGAAAAACAGGGATTAAGAGGTTATGCTAAGAAAAAGAAGAAGAAGGAAGAGAAGTAGGAGGTAAGGTAAAAAAAGAAAAACAATATATACACATAGAGGATAGACACTTTGTCCATGCCCATACATTTACATATTAATATGCGTACATAGGGTATATTTATAATTATGATAAAGAAGAGACCATTATTAAACTCTTATTATTTCGAATAAGACAAGACAAAGCAATAGTAATGCCAAAATATTAAGTAACCGTTGCAAATAACAAAAGGAAAGAAAATAGAAATAAATTAATAATAATAATAATTAATAATTTAATAGGAAAATTAAATATATATATTTGTACCAACTACAGCAACAATAGTAGCAAACAATGTTAATTTGGCAATAGAGAGGGGGAAGAAGAAAAGAAAAAAAAAACATGCTTAACCAATGATTGTATGATCATGAGCAGGTACAGTACTTTTTTTATCTGCACTTTAACCTTTCCATTATTTTGGTAGATCTTAATCTTGGTTCTGGAACTTTTATGGCTCGTCTCTGATTTCTTTGTGAATTCCAGTCTGCCTCTCTCATTCTTTCACATGCCTCATACGTGGTTTGCATGTTGAGGCTCCAAAATTTCTGCTCTTAAAATCTTCTGATCAACTGAAAAATGTGTGGGTTTAAATAAAAGGTGCCATGTTTGGAAAAAATAAATAAAATCAGCACATGAAAGCCAAACTTCTGATACATTGTCTCGTATTAATATTTTCATCTAAAACCCAAATGTCTTCATTGTATAGCAAAAACAATACACTTGATGTTCCAGTACTTTTGGAGGACATGTGTAAGAACTTACTCACTCACTTATTGTCTACAGTGTCTTGCAAGAGTATTCATACCTCTTGAACTTTTCCATGTTTGCGCCATGATGCTGTTTGTTTACCAATGTTCTCTAACAAACCTCTGAGGGCTTCACGGAACAGCTGTATTTATACTGAAATTACATTACACACAGGTGGACACTAGTTGCTAATTAGATGACTGAAGGCAATTGGGTCCACTGGATTTTAGTAAGCGTTCCGATTTTTATGATGTAAATAATTTTAAAAACAATTCATAATTTTCCTTTCACTTCACAATTATGTGCCACGTTGTTTTGGTCTATCACACAAAATCCCAATAAAATACATTTACTTTGTGGGCGTAATGTAACAAAATGTGAAAAATTTCAAGGTGTATGAATACTTTTGCAAGGCACTGTAGACCACTTCATCATGTATACAGGATCGTGTGGGGTCTGGAGCCTATCCTAGGAGACTTATGGAATACACTCTGAATGGGGTGTCAATCCATGGACCATCTGTTATAATTAATTGCCGCCTCACAGCTCCAGGGTACCTGGTTTAAGCCTGTCTGTGTATAGTGTCCCAGTGGCTGTGTGAGTTTTCTCAGTGCTGTATTTTATTTTATAAATACATATATTTATAAAATATATTTTATATTGTATTTTGTTCAAAACTATGAAAGAACGCATGGCATTAGGTTATAAAGTAACAACAACAACAGCAAAAACAGTCGGCTGTTTTTTTTAAGACATGAAGGTCAGATGGTTCTGGAATAGTGCTTGCAAGAACAATATTGTCAAGTGCATTTGTAAAAACCATCAAGCACATGAAGGCTTTACAGAGCATAAGTAGCAGACACATCTCAATATCAACTGTTCAAATCAGATTATTACATAATTTGGATGCCTTCAGCATTGTTTAACATTGTAGAAAGAAATAAAAACCAGGAAAGACTATGCGATTAGAAGGTGTGTCCAAACTTTTGACTCACTCCTGGCCATATGGGGGCGGCAACGCAACAGTTAGCACGTTTGGTAGAAACAAAAGAAAAACAGAAACTCGACTAGACGTAGAAGAAGAAGATTCAAGACGCTGCTTTAGAAACATGGGGGAGGCTGAAGTTGTCACAGCTGATGAAAAACAAGTGGATTCAGGAGCCTGTGCTGCGGATGAGTCAGTGGTGTGGAGCCAGGAGGTGGAAGTGTGTTTGTTTCACGCGATGTTGGGTCACAAACCAGTCGGTGAGCTATATTTCCGTTTTTATTGTGGAGCCTTCCCGCAGTAGGCCCTGAGTCCTCGATGTAAAGTGCAAACAAACCCGAGCTTCCCCGAGACAGGGTGCGCGAGGAGAGAAGTGAGAGCCTGAGACGTGGATGTGAGCTGCTTAATTTTAGTCTGATTAAATCGTACTCGGATTCTAAATGAACCGCAGGAATTGTTTAGAAATGTATACATTAGTTCTGATTTAATTTAAACTTCCAGCATGTTACTATTTTTTAATGAATAAGGAACCTATATATAGAAAGCACCTGTCCTCTTGTAGATTTTCTTTATAATAATGTTTCACCCTTATTTTATATTCAGTTTGCTTAATAATAAAACATCCACTGTCAGTCAGCATCTGGAACCCGTTTCATGCATACCTCTATACATCAGTTCATCCCATGTAAGTGAGATCTTACAGTCAATCCTATATACAGTAAGCCCATATTAATGACAGCCTGCTCCAGTGAGCTTGTTCAAAAAAGACATATAGTTTGCTTTACATCTGGTAAGGTTGAAAAAGTTTAAAGTGTGTGGCATTTCCATAGCGGAAAATATTAAATTGGCTCAGAAATAGGGGGGTTATCACACAGCATCATTTTTTATACTGTACTCATTAGTCAAAGTCAACTTTATTGTCGATTCTGCTACGTGTACAGTGCGTACATATAGAGAATTGAAATTATGTTACTCTCAGTCCCTTTATAAACAACACTAAGTTGATATCAATTGGTTCTATGTTTCATAGGCCTGGTGTATCCTTTCACAGGAATTAAAATCAGTTACAGCAAACCGGAAAGTCCTTGATTATTAATGGCAGTAGAAACAAAGCAGTCTGTAAATTATTCATCATTTCATCTTCTATACCGCTTATCCTGTGTACAGTGTCACTGAGGAGCCTCCATGCACACAGACCTTCGGGAATTGAACCTTCGACCCTGTAGGTGCGAGGCCACAGTGCTGCTGACTCTCTGGGATATTTTCCCAGAGTAAATTATACTCTGGGAAAATATAAAAATGAAGAAAAAATATCAAGATTTAGCTCGACTTCACCTGATTCCACATAACTAGCATAACATTCCTAGCAGTTCTTGACAGTAAGCAAAACCACAGCAAATTGTCTAGAAAGAGACAACACTAGATAAATACAAATAACAGCTCTTACCCAGTTTATTTTTGAAAGTAATGCAGCAAATGATATGCAGCAAATGATTTACAGCTCTACAGAACTAAATAAAAAACAGCTGTTAGCAGCCCTAAGGTAATAAATGTGATAAAGTTATTAAAATAAATCTTGCAACATAAGTGTATGAATGTGCTGAGGGAAAAATAAACATGATTAAATAAAATTTGTTGTGACATCTCTGATTGATAATACAGCTTAGTAAGAATCAATCATAGCATTATGACTCTTTACCTAATATAGAGTAGATCCCATTCTGCCATCAAAACTGCCCTGACTCGTCGAGACATCACTTCACATGGTTTGGCACCAATCTGTCAGTAGCAGTCCTGTAAGTTGCCAGGTGGGGCTTCCATGGATCAGATTGAGACCTAAAGAATTTGGAGGCCAAGTCAACACTTCAAACCTCTTGTTGTTTTCCCTCAAACCATTTTTGCAGTGTGGCAGGGAGCATTATCCAGATGTCCACTGCCATCAGTATATACTGTTTCCATGAAGGAGTGTACTTGGTTAGCAGCAATGGTTAGGTGTGTGGTACATGTCAAAGTAACATCCACATGTAAGGCAGGACTCAAGGGTTCTCAGCAGAACATTACCCAAAGGATAACACTGCCTCCGGCAGCTTGTCTTTTTCCCATATTGCATACTGGTGCTATCTCTTCCCCAGTTAACTGACACATACACTCCATCCACATGATGTAAAAGAAACTGATCAGACCAGGCCATTCCTCGGTGATCCTGTTTTGATGCTCACATGCCCATTGTTGGTGGACGCGGGTCAGCTCGGCCACCATGACTGCTCTGCCCCTACTTAACCTGATGCTCTGTGATCTGCACTTTCTAATAGATACAGCAATAATCTTTTCAGCAATTTGAGCTCAATTTGAAGAGTTCCAGTTTTGAAGTCTCTCTGACTCAGTCATCTAGTCATCACAATTTGGCCTTGTCAAAGTCGCTTAAAACATCATTCCCATTTTTTTCTGCTTCCAGCACCTCAGCTTTAGGGACAAAATGTTCACTTGCAACCTAACATCTCCCACCCACCTCCAGGTGTCACTGTAAAGAGATAATTAACGTTATTCACTTAACCTGACAGTGGTCATAATGCTATGGCTGATCAGTGTAGAATCACTTAAGTGTTTGTGAGTAGTGCGGAGTGTAGGAGACATTTATTCATGTAAAAGACTTGAATTTTAGAACATTTGAAAATCAAGTTAAAACATTGTTGAATTAACCAGATTAATTGAGAAAATCATCCAGCACTACTTGTATGCATGTCCAGTCTAAAATCTGTTAAGTAAAGATTTTTTTTAACTTAACCTAATTTCTGTTAAGCTTCTTTAAGTTTGCGTTTCCATAAAAAAATTACAACCATGTCAAAAATATATCTTATAATTTTACCAACAAGTGACCATTGAGCCTGAAAATTTTCTTATTCTTATTGATTTATTCTTATTAATTTATTTTAATAATTACAGGAGTCAATCGTCATTTCCACATGATTTGTATACGTGATAAATTTAGCCAAAACATTGGAAGGCAGGTGTCATCAAAGGTCATCTGGGATCACCTGGGAACAATGTATGATATGCAGGCACTGGTGAGTCAACCTGTTAACTATCTGATAACTCTCAACTGTTGAACATGATGTTTGAAACCTTGAACATAACGAGCTCTCGTTTCTTATGCTCCACAGCACGAGTCCGAAATTCTCCCTTTCCCCAACTCTGAAAAGAGCTTTGTTCTGCCTGAGGGCATAATACAAGAGGTCAGAGAAGGTGAGCTACCTTTGCCTTTACTTGTGAGTTTAATACTGCAAGTCATGAGCTATAAGAACCCCGATGATTCATAGCTTGCATGATGGTTGTACCTTTTAAGATCTGATGTCTGAGGTGTTTGCTATTTAACAAAATGTTTGCTCTTCCTTAATTGCTACAGGGAAAATAGGTTCAGAGGATGATATAAAGGAAGAGATTAAAGAAGAGAGGGATCTTTCTGCCACCCATGAAGAAGGTTCTCACACCCTTAGAGTCTCTCTCTCTCTCTCTCTCTCTCTCTCACCTCTAGTACTGTATATAAATTCGATTTCTGAAGAATATGTGAGCCTGTGTATCATTCCTCTATGCCTTCTTCCTATCTTTATTTCCCCCAAACATCTCTATAGGGACTGATATGATCCATCAAAGATTTGTTTTTTTGTGGTTGCTGTTTGTCACTTTCGATCGTGTGAAGCTGCTGATATTAATATGCTAATTCTAGTTCAAGCCCCCCAAAAAAACATACACAAAGCTGGCATTTTCACAACAAGCAAATCATTACAATGCACCACATACTGCTAATGCATAAAATGCTCATTTTGTAAAAAAAAAATATAATGGTCATATTTGTCCCAAATCCTTGTCTGCTTACATTTTTTTTTATAAAACAGAAGGTTAATAAATACAGATGGTTGTATTTATTTATTTATTACTTGAAATGATTATGTTGAGACCACTGTAGTTGAAGTGTTTTTATATTGAACAGGAATGTAAACACTTCCAAATAATGCTTCATGTTCTTTTTTCAAGAATTAACTTATCATTTTCCTGTTGTCTCTTTGTCCTACCAGGTAGCAACTCTTCAGTGAAGATTACTGAACGCTCAAGCAGTGGGCGAGAGAAGGAAAAGGATCGTGAGCGTGAGAGGGAAAAGGGGAATTCAGTCGAGTCAGGTGGTGGCTCTAAGGAGGCTGCAGGTGAGAAGCGGAAGAGAAACCGGGCCACAGAAAAAACCCTGAGCACCGGCAATCCATCCAGCCCTGGGGGAGCCAAACGCCGCAGAACATAGTGTTGGCCAACATGGGCGCATTTGGAGCATCTAACTCATTGGGACTGAGTGATGGCTTAAGTTAGGCCAACCAGGGTCCCCGACATGTTTAAAGCATTGTGAGGCACTGTTTCTGTATGAATGCAATAGTCCTCTGTTTGAGCTTTTTCAGAAGCTTGGTGTATTTGGGAACATGCCATTGCACACATGTAAACAGTGTACTGAAGAATAATCAGGACTTTGATAGAAAGTATAAGCAATGGATTGAGAAGAACTTAAAAGCCTCCAGGTTGTGGAACATAGTACAGACCCGTGTAACTCACCACCTTATTTTTATTCCTGATAAGTAAGTTTTTAAGTAGCAGTTTCTCCATTAAACAAAGTGACCTCATGGAGTAATTCCTGTACATGAACTTTTTTCTTTTTTATTTTTCAACAAGGACTGTGGATGCCATGATGGTCAATAATAGGGATAGGAGGCTTAGTGTTAAATTGTTAGTGCGGTTTAATGCTTCTGTTATGTCCTGCTTTGGATTTTCAGACTGTCTAAATGGTGTGTGTAATATAACCAAAATGGACTTAAATCAAGTTCTTGTATTTCCATTAGGTGTTTGTTAAGGAGGAATTGGATTTTACAACCATCTGTATTTATTAACTTTCTGTTTTATAAAAAAATGTAAGCAATGATGGTTTATTGTTTATTTTATAAAAGAATAAATACTGGCCTCCATTGGTTCATGCTTTGAATATGTCCCCCTTTACATTCTTTTGTTCTCAGAAAATAGTGTCAAAGATGAAAAATGCTGATGGTCTCTATAGTACGTCCTCAGCCAAGTTAGGGGGAAAAGTGATTCATCAGAGTTTAAACCTGAAGAAATCAGTCAATATGCTGAGTCACTGAGGTTTGTGTGGTGTGTGTGTGTGTCTCTCTCTCTCTCTCTCTCTCTCTCTCATCCCTACCTGCCTGCTTTGTCCTGCTGCTGTTGCAGTTCTCTCTCTCTCTCTCTCTTTCGCTCTCTCTTCCTCTCTCTCTAGCTCTCTCTTCCCCCCACTTAAAGTGCTGCATTGCGTTCCCCGGGCAGACACAGTTAGTGTGCCAGCCCCAGTGTTCTTCAGGATACTGGAGGAACACACAAAGCTCCCTGTTTACAGCGGTGGGTAAGCGACCAGTGGAAGCTACCTTTGCTTACTAATGAATGCATAGGACATTTTTTTTAAATGCAGCTCATTTTATTTCTATATACTTAAGTGTAATGTAATAATTGACGTCATCTTTTAATAAATGTGTATTTGTATATTACTGTAGAGCTTGTTCATAAAATTTTTAAATCCACTGCAGGGAGACACTGGGTGGACACATTCTCTCTCTTATTTACATCAGTGTTTTCTTCGTTATGGGGAAGGAGAAGATCCATATTAATATAGTTGTGATTGGTCATGTTGATTCTGGGAAGTCCACCACCACTGGCCACCTCATTTATAAGTGTGGTGGCATTGACAAGAGAACCATCGAGAAATTTGAAAAGGAGGCTGCAGAGGTAAGACGAAATTTAAGCATAGTTCTACCAACTGCTCCCATGTTTTCTTCAATAAGTGTTATTCTTAAAAGTTGCTTCAGGAAGCAAGTGGTAAAGGAAGAAAACACAGAAAAACATGGTAGTGGATTTTAAGTGAATCCTTGGACTGAGTGAAAGGAGCCTGAAGGTTTCTGGGAGTTGGTTTTAGAGTTTGCACAGACAACCTTAATCCAAGTGCATGATTTATGTAGATTATGAAAATGGAAAGAAGTCCTGATGTCATGGTGGACTTGGCCTTCTCATGTCATTTTAGCTTTTCTGTAATGATAGTGGTGGTTATAAAGTAGTTTTTAGTTCATTTAAGTAAATATGTCAGTAGTGTATACCATAGTCTACATACTGTGATTATTGTTTTTCTCTTTCTCTTTAATACATACATAAATAATTTTTCTTTTATTGTAATGTCAATAGCAAAACGAGTTTTGAAATCAAAGTAATGGTTGTATGTCTGTTGTTTAAAGATAATGTCCTTTTGGTTGCACAGATGGGGAAAGGTTCATTTAAATATGCTTGGGTTCTGGACAAGCTGAAGGCAGAGCGGGAGAGGGGCATCACAATAGACATCTCCCTGTGGAAGTTTGAGACCTCTAAATACTACATCACCATCATTGATGCTCCAGGACATAGAGATTTCATCAAGAACATGATTACAGGGACTTCCCAGGTGAAGCAGTGTGGATAAATATACGTTTTGCAATACAAGCCTAACCATAGTTTGGAACAACCCAATCTTGCAACTATCCATGTTTATTTTAATTTTTTTTATTTCCTTATTTGTTAGCTTGATGGACAATAGATCTCCTTTGTTTAGGCCATGCAAATGTGGATAAGTAATTACTATTATATTGATTATTATACATTAGATTTTTATTGTTTAGAATGTTTAAAATGTTTACTTTTAGTAATAAAAACTTAATTAAACTGGGCACCAGTCCAGTGGACAATGAATGGTGACATGGAGATGGTTGCATCACCAAGATGATAGTAGTCATAATAATTAGCCTGATATTTGAAGGATATTTTATTATTAATTTATTTGAATGCATTTACCTTTGAAGAACTTATCTGTGACAAATGGCAAATGCAAACATGTAAAATATGTTATTATTATTATAAATAGTATATTGTATATAGGTAAATATACAGTATATTGAAATGTAGTGAAACCAATTCGTCTATAATTGGATATTGAATAGAATTATTTGGATAATGAAATGTGCCAAAGGTTCTATATAACAAACTAATTCTAACAAAAGTACCATGTGAAGATTGATAGTTTAATACAAGTTTTTTTTTAAACATCTAGACATAGTGCTGTGTCTTCTTCTGTAGGGATCATAGGTGAAGGATTGTGCTACTGTGTAAACAGCTTTGAAGTGGGAATTATGTAGAAGGTCCATTCATAGCTTTGGTTGAATTGTAAACAAGGCCTTTCTGACTCACTGTAAATAGTTGCTGACTTTACTGAAGGTCTGAACATCTCTTCCTTTATGTCTTACAATAGTAGTTACAGTAGGATTACACATTTTGTAGTGGTCAATAATCACAAAAACATTATATGGTGATGGAGGTTGTGTTCAATCTTGCTATGGTTTGTGTTGTATCATTGAAAAATATATACTTTAGGGGTTGTATCACTGTCAGAAGTCCCTACATTTGTAATCAATTTATACCCTTATTTGTAGAAGGGAATTAAAAATATTTGCTGAAATGCATTTATTCATGTACTTAATTATGTATTTAATTAAGCATTTCAAACTTAAAAAAAAGACAAAACAGTGAACTTTATTCTATTTGATCTCTCCAGGCAGATTGTGCTGTTCTTATTGTGGCAGCTGGGGTAGGTGAGTTTGAGGCAGGTATCTCCAAGAATGGACAGACACGTGAACATGCCCTCCTGGCCTACACGCTGGGTGTCAAGCAGCTGATTGTTGCTGTTAACAAAATGGACTCCACGGAGCCTTCTTACAGCGAGAAGCGCTATGATGAGATTGTTAAAGAAGTCAGTGCTTACATCAAGAAGATTGGCTACAGTCCTGCCTCAGTGCCCTTCGTCCCTATTTCTGGATGGCATGGGGACAACATGCTAGAACCTTCCACCAATGTAGGTGTTGAGAGCATGTTAATTTGTAATGTGTGAATGCATTATATTTGAGTTTATTTATTATGCTTGACATAATACTTTGCAGATGTCATGGTTTAAAGGCTGGAAGCTTGAGAGGAAGGAACAACATGCCACTGGAATCACTCTCCTTGAGGCCTTGGACACAATAATGCCCCCTACACGTCCCACAGACAAGCCTTTACGCCTTCCTCTGCAGGATGTTTACAAAATTGGAGGTCTGCATCCACTTAGATGAGGTTGATGTACTGTATATATATTCACCTCATAGTGGGTATCCAGTAATTTGTCCATGTATTCAAAATCCTAATTATTATTAAAAGCTTTAATAAGTTTGCCAAGAAGAATTAGCAAAAATATCAGGATGCAGATGTGCAAATCTCATAAAAAGAGATTTATAAACAAATCCAGTTCTTACAGGTGCATCTCAATAAATTAGAATATCATCAAAACTTGATTTATTTCAGTAATTCAATTCAAAAAGTAAAATTCATATATTATATAGATTTACTGTATTACACACAGACTGATATATTTCAAGTGTTTGTTTATTTTTTTATGCTTATGGCTAACAAAAACCCAAAATTTAGTATCTCAGAAAATTAGAATATTGTGAAAAAGTTAAATATTGGAGACTCCTGATATTACACTCTAATGAGCTAATTAACTCAAATAACCTGCAAAGGTTTCCTGACCCTTTACATGGTCTCTCAGTCTGGTTCAGTAGGCTGGCAGTATCCAAGACTGTTGTATCCAAGCATATTAAGGGAAAGTTGAATGGAAGGTAAATTCTTTTTGGTAGAAATGTGCATAAGGAACAGGGATAGTCAGGGGAATCAGTTCAAGAGCCACCACGCACAGACGTATCCAGGACATGGGCTACAACTGTCGCATTCCTTGTGTCAAGCCACTCTTGAATCAGAGACATCATCAGAGGGATCTACCTGGGTTAAGGACAAAAAGGACTGGACTGTTGCTCAGTGGGCCAATGCTCTCTTTTCAAATGAAAGTAAATTTTGCATTTCATTTGGAAATCAAGGTCTCGGAGTATAGAGGAAGAGATGAGAGGCACAGACTCCAAGTTGCTTGAGGTCCAGTGTAAAATTCGCACAGTCAGTGGTAGTTTGAGGAGCCATGTCATCTGCTGATATTGGTCCACTGTGTTTTATCAGGTCCAAGGTCAAAGCAGCTGTCTACCAGGAGGTTTTAGAGCACTTCATGCTTCCCTCTGCTGACCAGCTTTATGGAGATACTGATTTCATCGTCCAGCAGGACTTGGCACCTGCCAAAAGTACTAATACCTGGTTTAAGAACCATGTGCTTGATTGGCCGGAAAACTTGCCCCACCTAAAAGAGAAAGGAAGAAGAGGAAGATGCGAGACACCAGATTCAACAACGCAGAAGAGCTGAAGGCCGCTATCAGAGCAACCAGTATTTCGATAACACCTCAGCAGTGCCACAGATTGATCGCCTCCATGCCACGCTGCATTGCTGCAGTAATTCATGCAAAGGGCATTTATTTATTTTAATTGGTCTTAAGTAATATTCTTATTTTTCTGAGATACTGAATTTTGGGTTATCATTAGCTGTAAGCCATAATCATCAAAATGAAAAGAAATAAACACTTAAACTATATCAACCTGTGTGTAATTAATTTATATAATATTTTCACTTTTTGAATTGAATTACTGAAATAAATCAACTTTTCCATGATATTCTAATTCATTGAGATGAACCTGTATATATACTTATACAGGGCAGTCAGAAAAGCACTGAATGGTAATTTTCAAAGGCTGAGAAGAGAGCAAGCTTGATGTTGATTATTGATTCTTTACTTAGGCATTGGGACAGTACCTGTGGGCAGAGTGGAGACGGGCATCCTGCGTCCAGGAATGGTGGTGACCTTTGCTCCCGTCAATATCACTACAGAAGTAAAGTCTGTGGAGATGCATCACGAGTCACTGACTGAAGCGGTACCAGGTGATAATGTAGGATTCAATGTGAAGAATGTGTCTGTGAAGGACATTCGCAGGGGGAATGTGTGTGGGGACAGCCGGTCAGATCCACCCCAGGAAGCTTCAGGTTTTACAGCACAGGTTAGAGAATGATTTAAATGCAATGCGTTAATACACTAAGTAAGGTAAATGGGAATGTCACCACAAGTCAGTATTTCTAAGCAGTTGCACCAATGTGCTCAGAATTTTTCAGCACACTAGGTCAGGTACTATAAGTTCAGTGCATAAGATACACACATAGTTTTGCATTTGAATGACTTTTCCTAAGATCTTCTGGTGAACACTTCTATTAATTTGTTTTTGTACCATGGTTCTCTCTCTCTCTTTTTTCACTCACACAGGTTATCATCCTGAATCATCCAGGTCAAATCAGTGCTGGTTACTCCCCGGTCCTCGACTGTCACACAGCTCACATTGCCTGCAAGTTTGCTGAGCTGAGGGAGAAGATTGACCGTCGCTCAGGAAAGAAACTGGAAGACAACCCCAAGTCCCTGAAGTCTGGAGATGCTGCCATTGTGGATATGATTCCAGGGAAACCCATGTGTGTGGAGAGTTTTTCACAGTACCCACCTTTGGGTGAGTGTACAGCAGTCACATATAATTTAAATTATGAGAGCTATTTAGTCTTTGTCCCCTCAAGAACATATGGCTATTAATCTTATGCTGAACATGGTGATTTCTAAGTGTTGAGCATGTTACCTGTTTTGGAAACAAATTGACTTATTTGGATACCCATGCAATTATTTCACATATAAAGTATTTCAAAAGAAGTATGCAAAAGACTGTGCAATATCACGTTATGACATCATTATGAATTTAACTCCTTTTGACAGGACAAATTACAGAACAATTAATGTGTCATTGTTGTGTTTTTGTGACATTGTGTCATTGTTGTGATAACATTGTGAGTATAATGTTATCTGGATGTGTTTACAGGACGCTTTGCTGTGAGAGATATGAGACAAACCGTTGCTGTTGGTGTCATCAAGAATGTAGAAAAGAAAATTGGTGGGAGTGGCAAAATCACCAAATCAGCTCAAAAAGCTCAGAAAGCTGGCAAATGAAACTTGATACCCTTGTAGTGCCTGACTTCTGCTTCTGCCCTCCAGCAACCCCCATATTAAAAATGGGCATGATTACCTGGCCTACTGCACTACAGTCCCATTTTACATCACTGATTGGATGACGGTCATCTCAATGTGAATGACAGAAAATATTTATTCATGTATTTGACATGGCTTTGTTGTAATTTAAGCTCTCAGACTGAACCCTATATAACTCTACTATAATATGGATTATAATACTGATGTATATGTAAATGTGTATAAAATTCATACATAGTAGAAAGTTTCCATCCGAAGATTGTGCTACAGTTATAAAATGAAAGATGTGATTGGGTTAACCGTTCGTTGTGGATTTATTCAAAACTGTGGATGCCAGTTGGCTTTGTCTTGATTCCTGCTTTTTAAGCTTGACTTGATGAATGGAGCATTTAGGAAAAATAAATGAATGGTGTTTAACGTTTTATACTGGTGATAAACTAGTTTGCAATGGCATTAGATAACATGATTTATTTGTACTGAATGAGGGGAAAGTCATAACCCTTAGGATTAAAAGAATAATAAATTTTCAGCTATTAACAATCAAGTACTATGCACCAATGCTGTCTGCTGTTTCTTTTAGTGAATGCTATTATAAATAGCTTAATTTCAAGAACCTTTTTAAACACACTTTTTAAACCAGGCTTGTAAATTAACACTGACTAGAAAAATATAGAGTGACCAATTCCTCTGATGTTGAAGGACAGAAGGCGATGCTATGTTTAGTGATCCTCTGCTCAGATTGCAGAACAATCAGTAATAGCCTTTAATCACATACAGCTGGCTACTCTAATAGGCTTTCTATGATTCAGACTTTTCTCAAGCAAATCCATGTTAGTAAACCACTGATTAGTAGATAACTTGAAACCCTTGGAATGCTTATAAGAAAGAGAATTTCAAAGTTTATCTGTTCTGACTGGATGAACTTTCTCAGAGTTAGTCAAAAGTAAAATGTGAATGTCTATAGTTTTAAACCTTTTACTTTGAAACATTAACAACCCATGAGGGAAAGTGAATTGGAACCAGTCATTCTTATTGACTTATTTGCTTGTTTTACCCCACTTCTAATTTTTCTTTAAATGCAATTATTTATACATAATGTGCAAGAAGCTACATTAGGTCTCTATAATAAATGGACATCATGTCCAAACAGTATTTTTCTTAGTACACGTACTACTTTATCATCAAAGTTTTTATAATAATAATAAAAAACATTTTTGAACTTTGTGGATTTGAAAGGTTTTCCTCATTTGTTGAGGGAAAAATGATTCAAAACTAGATATAGTATAGACAGATTTTAGATCCACTAATTGTGAATTTAAAGTTAATAAGAAAGCTAAAACTTTATAAAAACTAAAATAAATATCATGAATGATATCCAGTTTCATTTTACTTCATGGTTTCTTTATTTAATATGGTTTCTGTTTTGTTAAAAGCAATCATTATTAATTAATGAGCCTACATTGACAGGCCTGAACTGTGTTTCAGATATTCTTCAATTCTTTTAGACATGGTCATCTATTTTTGCAACAGAGTAGATTATGCAAACGTTTTCAGCTTAATTTAAATACTTAAAAATAATGTTAAGGATCATTTACTAGTCTTTGTTTTCCTCCCATTCTTTTGTGGTTTACACACACAAAGGGAGAGCGGGACGCGTGTGTGTGTGTGTGTGTGTGTGAGAGTGAGTGAGAGAGTAAACCAGTCATACATATTCTTGTTAAGGGTGGTATAATATGTCACAGTTTTAAATAAAATAAACATGAGCAGCGCATAATTAACTATACAACTTGTTTTCCCCGGCACTTCCACCGGGGGTCAGTATTGCACCTTGAATATTCTGCCTATTCTTAGGCCTGTGGACACACTCTTCAGTTCAGACCAGATGTTCATTAGTGTACAAGTTTGAGACTGAGACGTCCATGTCCAAAACCATACATGTCAGTCATATTTGTTAACATGGATTGGGTCATCACCATGTTGAAAAATCAGTTCGCACCAAAAGTAGGATTTTAAAAATGATATTTACAAACCGGATTCCAAAAAAGTTGGGACACTATACAAATCGTGAATAAAAACTGAATGCAATGATGTGGAGGT
>JAOVVB010000018.1:13231021-13243268 GCA_028570985.1 Heterobranchus longifilis | reverse complement strand
AGAGGCATTTTTCCCCCTAGCTGCCTAATCCTCATTGTAAACTCTTTACATTCTAATAGATGATGCTATACAGTACATATAAAGTGTGATCTCCCTGCTGTATTCCAATAAACCCTGACTCCTGTATTGGTCTCAACACTGGCTGATTCATATAAGGGTAGCACAGGTATGATGCATTAATTTTAAACATATCAGTGATGCCATGAAGGGACTAGACGAATCAACTACAAATTTAACATTGTATCAGAATATGTGTTCATCCTTGCAATCAAAAACAATGAGACCTACATAAAAATAACACAAATAAGACCAGTAAAAATTACTTCTATATATCCAAATTTGAGCATTTGGCAGACACCCTTATCTAGAGCAAATTTCATTTTATCTCTCTCTCTCTTTTTTTTTTTTTTTTACATTTATGCAATTGAGGGTTAAAAGCTTTACTCTAGGGCAACAGTGGCAACTTGGTTGGTGGTGCTGGGGTTCAAACCTGAGACTTTTCAAACAGTAGTCCAATGCCTTAAACACTAAGCTACAGTACTCCACAATAGAGTCATTTGTTGGGTTTCTTTCTGACTTTGCAATTTGCCTTGACCATCGATGAGTGTTCTTTAGAAATCCAGAGGCAAACTCGGTTGCATTTTGCAAATAATGGGTCACAAAAATTCAGAAAGGTCAGATGCCTTTCTTTTTTTAAACCATGTACATATATACATACAGTACATATTTTAAGAAACTCAACAAAAAAGCTGCCTCAATACTGGGCACTCCCCTGGAGTGTTTGGAGCTGGTAGTGAAGAGAAGGATGCTACAAAAACTGTTACGTATAATGGGTTCTCCCCTCCCCTCACATCCCCTCCACAGCCTACTAACTAAACAGCGGAGCACTTTCAGTAAGAGAATGCTTCAGCTCCGCTGTGACAAAGAACACTACAAAAAGTAGTGTTTTCTGCCAACTGCAATAAGACTTTACAATAACTCTGCTCTGTGTCAGGAGAGGGATCTCCTTCTCTGATATCACAATAAATAGGCACATATACATTCAGTCTTCATTGCACTATATTCACATTCTTCCTTCATTCATTTCATTCCCTCTTTTATTACTATTTACTGGTTATATACTTGCTGGTTCATTCTTTCTATTACTATTTCAACTTACTGGCGCACCCTACTGTATCTACAGTTTAATTAATTGTGTACATCTTATGTACAATTTCATATTTTTTTTGTAATATTGTATAATTCCTAACATTATATCTATCTATAATGTGTGGGCACATGTAATACGTATATGATTATCATCTGGTTACCATGGAAATAAAATGACTATTTTTAGAAGCATAATATGTGAAGAATTACTCACTCAATCATTCTTTATATCACCTATACTGTTCAGGGTCGTGGGAGTCCTGGAGACTCGGCCCACTAGGTGAGGTACACCATGGATGTGGTGCCAGTCCATTGCTGGGCACAAGCACAAACACAAACACACACACACATTATGGACAATTTTAAAATGCCCATTAGCCTAATATGCATGTCTTTGGACTGTGGAAGGAAACTGGAGTACCCAGAGGAAAACCACCAAGGACGAGGAGAACATTTAAACTTCATTCAAAAAATATTTGTAGTTCTTTGTTTACATTTCTTTTAAGATAAGAAGATGCAATAGTACCTGATACGTACATCATAAAAAGTCCCAGAAAATATTCACTTCAAATCTAAGCATGATAAATCTTTATTAAAACAATTGAAAACAAGATTGCCAGAATGGATATGAAGTTAAACACATTTTTTGGAAATTTTTCACTGATGCTTCTGCAGTTTGACTATTTTTGCTGTTTTACAACATTTCAAATGTTCAGTGACTGGACTATGGTCCAGCACTAGGCTTGTCCATACATGCTTAGTTTGGAATGTGATGGCAAGTAAAACCCTTGGGCTACGACTAAAAATGATAGTAGGTAAAAAAAAAGATTCTGAAATCTTTAACCTATTTAAGGAAAGCACTCTGTTATCACCACAACTAAGTTATATGCTATATTTACCAAAATACATTAGAACCTACAGTATGTCTATGAGTGCAGCTGAACTGTAAATCACTTCCATTTGGTGCCATTTGTGGTCTCACCTCACAATATTGAGCTGGTCATTCATTCATTGTATGCTTTGTTTTCTTTGGCTAGACCATTAGGAATTTCTAGTATTAAAAGTGTCTAACTTGTGAAGGTCAAATGGGAATTATTTCTCTCCCCTCACCATGATTTTTTTTTTCAAAACAGTCTCTCCTTCCTATTTTCTCCTTTTCCTCATGTGCTCCCCCCCCCCCACCTCCATCTTTTTCTCATTTCTTCAGCATGACCCCACTCTGTTTGGGTGTTGATAGGGTCCTGTCTGTGTGTAAGTACGTTCCATCAGTGTTGCTACATGACTGGGAGATTGGATTTTTGCCCAAGTTATTTCCAGTCTTCTCTCACAGCCTCACTCCCACTTTCGCTGTCATGCGCTCCCTCTCTGCCTTTATCCTTCTATCTTTCTCAGTCCCTTGCATAATCTTTTTTTCTCTCCAGCTTTTTCACCCTCTGTTTCATATGCAGCAGCAAGATTGATTGATCAGCGGATTCTCATTTATGCTGCAGCATGATTTGTCGTTGCTGCCCAGGGGAAGAAAGGGTGAGAAAGAAAAGAATGGGAGTGGAGGTGGGAAAAGAGAGATTATCATTGAGCATGCTAAACCAGCATTCATTAAAATCGCCCCCCCGGAACAGTCCAGTATGGCCTAATTGGATGTTTGAAAGGGTTCTGGATTCAATTGACAGCAAGAGAAGGAGAGAGGGAGAGGAAGGAAAACAGATGGAATTAACGTTAGGCTGCCTCAAGGATGGTCCTGGAAGCAATTTCGGCACTTTGAGGAAGAGACAGCCTGGCAATTCACGAGACTCCATTCCCATCATACCCATCACTCTCAGTCACTGTTCCCAGAGCTGTTTACACCCAGGAGGTGAGCACAACCTGAACTGAGTGTTCTTCTTTAAATAATGTGGTCTATCCATGCAGTTAATATAAAACATACCCAATACCAGAGCTAAGGCTTGTAAACATGACATAGAGCATTTCTTTAATGCACTGAATAATGAACATCACAGTGCTTTTGAGAAACACCTGGTTTTAACCTGGACAAGTTTTTTTTTTCTGCACTGCATCCATCAAAGTGTATTCTTGTGAAGATTGTGTGAAGCTTCAGGGCACACTAATGGTTTGCAGTTTCTTTTTTTAACCTGCCTCACAGACCAGGGGCGATATGCGGGGCGCCTGAGTACCATCAGCTCATCTTACTGAGCACCAAAAGCAGCTCAGTTATTCATCTGAGACACAGGATGCTCAGGCAGTTTGCGGGCAGATATGTCTACCAGGCAAAGCAAGAGACAGAAAAACGTGGGGGAGGATGGGGATTGGGAGGGGGGGCTCAGTGGAATTGTTATGGGTTTAACTTTTATTGCTATGCACACTTGACTTGCAGCATTTATGCAATGCTTGAATGTCACAAAGAAGAAGAAGGCTAGTTTGTACTTAAAAAGTCTGACAGCACAGTGTTCAGTGCTTTACTGACAGCTGAATGCATCTGAAGCTGACTGACTGCCTCATTATGTACCTGAACTTGGTCACATCCTGCATTCAAGATAACATTTTAAACTGTGAGGTTACAACCAGAATAAAAACACCAAAAAACTCCTTCTCAACATAAAATGTCAACCTATTAAATTGGGGTCATCTTGTCAACTACCCATTCCCCTTTAAATTTACGGAGTAATGTCCAATCAACATGTCCTGCAAACTATAAATAGTGTCCAATAACCATTCTTCTTTCTAATTTAGTTTATAAGGGTATTACATTTAGATCAGCTAATTTGCTGACACATTTTTGTTTTTCCTTTCCACTTGACATGTCAAACTTGCTGAGGTGGAAATTGACATTACCATTACCACTTACTGTACAAGGCACCATGAATGCAGTGTTAATGTAGGATATGCCAGAGAAAATAAACGCCAGATTAGATTAGATTAAACAAGATTTGAATGTTTTTTTATAAAATTTCTTCATTTGTAGAAGTATTTTTTTTCAAGGATTTTATATATACATTATTATTTATTTTCTATGAATTAATTTAAATAGATTTTTTTTTAAAAAGCGTAAATGGTAAAAATGGTAGTTGAGAAAAAGGTGTGTCTCCTCTTTCTCCTAATAGACACCTGGGGGTCTGTGGTTAGTGATTAATCCTGTTTGCTGTCACTGAAGCTGTTGGAGAACAGCAGCCAGGTTATCTCATTGATTTACATTAATCAAGGACTCTCTCTCTTACCCTCTATCTCCCATGGGTTCCAGTCTGTTAATATAGCATTGTGCATGTGTCTGCTTTCATCTTGATGGAATTGAATTTAATCTTTGCTAGCTAACTTACTTCTGTATGGAAAGGATTACATCGAGCAAGAAACAGGGAGATGAATAGCAAGAACACGTTAGGATAAACAGATTTGAGGATATGACATGGAAATAACAGTAGTGGATGAATATTACAGAAGCATGGAGAGAAAGAACGAAAAAGAGGGGGGCAAAGTGTGTGAGAAAAGTGGAGAGTTATAAGAGTGAGAGTGTGATAAAGAGTGGAGGCTTGTGGCTGGAGGCAGGCTGTTGAGTGATCTTTGAGCATGTGTCTCCTGTCAATGTCACTGCAATGACTTTCACTGCCACAGAACAGAGAGGGTGAGAGAAAAAGAGAGAGAGATACCTTCCATCTAGCACACCATTGTCATTCTTTGCCTGTTCACACATGGATTCCCTTAAAGACAATTCCCATAACAAATACAGAATTTCCTTTGTTTTCTTTCTTTCTTTCTTTCATTTACAATGTTTTACTACTTGTATTATACAGATTGTATGTAATTTTCCTCTAATCCCTTAAAACAGGTATTCCTCATGTTTAGTTTTGTTTTGATGTTTATATACATGCCATTTGTGTGTTACACTTGTAACATAACCATATATCTCTAAACAAACATCATTCCCCCAAATTCATAAATTCGCAAAGTGCTATACTGTATTTCTACATTTACTTTATATGAGAATACCAATTATCTTAATTCCAGTGATTGGCGGCATGTCATCTTAATTGGACTAAATTGCAGACTACTGTTTCATTTCATCTAATCAAAGAAAGAGAGAGGTTACCTATCTCTCTGTCGTCATATCAATAAAAGCTGACTTTCCCACACTGTCATTAGCAGTTGAGCTAAGGGACATACATTCAAGGCTTAGGATCTCCCTAAGCTCTTTTTTATTACTAATCCTGCAATGTTTTTTGCCCTGTGGCTCTCAATGAACTTGTCAGTTCTTGGCCTGTGTGTGTGTGCGTGTGTGTGTGCGTGTGTGTGTGTTTGTTTGTGGCACTGTTGTCTGGCCCCTGCTAAGCCCCATGCTCTGCTAATTGGGCCTGCTTTTTCTCATGCCTCTCCCAGCACAGTGGGAACTGGCAGGGCTGAAGTGAGAGGGAAAAAAAAAACATGCAAGCTGAGGGCCAGAAAGTCATTCTGCTCGTCCAAATGCAGCACACAAATCCATGTCATCAGTATTCTGGTCAGACCCCAATACAGACCTGGGGGTGGGGTGATGGAGGGGACATGAGAGAGGGGGAACATAGAGGTCTTTGATTGGGAATTGTAAATGCATCTCCCTTTAGCGTTTTCTTTTTCTCGTCATGGCATTGGAGGCAAAAGCTGACCAGCACCTGAAATCAATCACTGCCTGTCAAAGTCACAGTCGAAACTCACACTGAAAAAGAGGATCACATGAAAGGAGTGAACACATCACTCTTCACTGAATCTGACTGGGTCTGCAGCGTGGAATGATGTTGAACTGTTTGCTTGTTCTGTAGGCCCTGAGACTCAGCATCCAACATACAAAGGAATTCCCATCAGCCATTAAGGGGCCGAACCGAGGCTTGACAGGTGAGTGATGGGGGTAGACAAATGACACAGACAGCTGGCCAAGGGGGTGTGGCTGTGTTTTTTTTTTTTTTTTTTAACTCTTAATCCCTCCACCCTTCAGTAAAGATGTTTGATTTTCAAGTGTGTCAGAAACAGGTTCTTCTGGCTTAAAAAAAAAACAAAACAAAAAAAAAAGCAATTTGTCTAAAGGGAGGGGGTGTAGTGTGAAAGAGTAGGCACTGTGTGAAAGGATAGAATAGAGATGTGAAAAATGAAATAGGGTAACGAAAGAATGAGGGCAAGAGCTGGTGAACAGAAGGGGTTGAAAATGGGACATGGGGTCAGAGAGGGGGCTTTTTGAGGTAATCAGTCTCTGTCTTTCTCTCACACACAGACACAGAAAAAGGGCTGAACACTTTTGTATTCTTACTTGAAGGAGACAAATGCATTCCTGATTATATCTGAGTTGAAAAACATGCATAATCATGAACACATAATACTTTATAAACAGACATACGCATGGTCGCTTCCTACCCTGTACTCTTCCTTTTGCAAAACTGTTAAGTAGCCTTTCACACTGGACTTAGCTGGTCAAATTCTTTTAGATATAAAAGAGGTAATGTTTTGTCGCCCTCTCTTCTTTCATACTCAATCACCTTCCTATTTTCTTCAACAGACACTGAACGCAAAGAACTTCATCCTCCCTTCAGATTTCTATGATAAAGATCTCTTTCTCCCACACACACACCGTTTCTCTGCATCTGGTTTTAATCTTCCTAGCTATCCCCTGGTTGCAGTCAAGGGAGGTCAACCTTGAACTGTACAGTGTTAACAGTGTGCATGTGTGTATTTGTGTGTGAGAGAGACAGATTTCTAAGAAGATGGAAGAAAAAATCGGGGGGGGGGGGAAAGATATAGGAGAGTGAAAGTTACATGAATAAATGTAGAGAAGTTGGAAGAGGGGAATTATAGGAAGTACTATCTCTATCTCTTTCTGTATCTTTTTCTCTTTCTCTCTTGGGAAACAATGTGCTCCAGAAAGAAGGCATTCTGATTTCCCAGAAGGCTTTGCTAATGGAACATCAGGTTCAATCTGCCTGTCGCTCTGTTTCATTTTGTTTTTTTGTCTCGCTGAGGTGACCTGTTTTAAGGTTTGTCCTCTGTCATCTGGGACTTGGTGATTCATAGTTAGAAGAATAATGTAACTCAATAAGAATTTAGAGAGCTAGAAAAGAAAAATGTTCACCCTAACACTGGGAGATCATGAGAATGAATCCTGTTGATGCAAGAACCACCCATGACCACAAGCTCAACAGAGCATAATTACTATTGCTGTCTTGGTGAGAGGGATGGCAGTTCTCTCTCTCTGCTGTCAGCCAGAATGACATTAACCAACTGTGGGCTTCTGTGGCCTGTATGTGGAATAAAGCAAGTAGCACTTTCCTGATTTCCAAATGGTGCTGCACAGTGAGGAAGCAAAATCATCAGTTTGCAAAGATGGGGTGGCTGGTTTCACATGCCTTAAATAAAGCATTGTTAACTCCTCCCTTCCCTGTTTGCTAGCTGTCGAGACATAAGCGAGAACTAGTTAGGAGGCAGACATTGCTGAGATAAACTAAGGGGAATAATAAAAAAGCGAAATAATCCTACAACTGCATGTGCAAAACCATCGAGTTAATTTTGTAACATCACTAACACACATTACATTTCTTTTTCCAAGATATACTTACTGTAGAAAATCTCTGTTTTAAATGGAAAAATATGACTTTTGCACCAGGTTAACAAATTATTTCTCCTACACACCAGTCAGAATAATTAGAATGAGCAATTCAACCATTTAAAATGACATTTTCTTTCCATTCAGGCACATTCTGGAAAAGTTCCTAATTTTTTGTTAGAAAGATTTCTGGAAAAAGAAAAGATGTGTGGGAGCTTACAGAATGTGTGAAAATCAAGCTGTCAGTCCAACAGTGATTGGCAGTCATGTTCACTCAATAAACTGATAACAGGAATCTGTGTTTCATGGCAGACATGAGCATTCTGCAGTCAGACATTTTAATGTCTTAAACTCCAGGACACGACCATAGCTAATCAATCAGTCTATTTCTGCAGATTTTATTCAGAAGACATTTAATTCAGAATAACACTTGCATGTGTCAGTGAAAATACCAGATATGGCAGTGACAGGGTTTATATATTCGCCAGCAGTAACTGTAATAACTTTAATAACTGTAATAATTGTAAAAAAAAGTATTTATGAGCATGTAGGAGGTGAAATCCCTACAGGTGTTATCTTTTACAATCTCAGAAGAACTTTCCATACACAATTAATCAAGGACATTTGTAAAAAAATATTTTGTTTTTTGGAAACTTTGAGTGGCACCTTATCCAGTCCATCCATCCATTGCTCCATCCGTCCATCCATCCATCCATCAATCCATACATATATACAGTACATCCATCCATCCATACAAATGTAATTAGCTATACTACATAACACCAGCTATGACATTAAAACTACTGACAGGTAAAGTGAATAAGATTGATTATCCTGTTACAGTGAGACCTGTCAAGGGGTCTTATTCACACAATGAAACAAAGGGTGTTATATATTAGGTTTGATATGTTAGACAGCAAGTGAATACTCAGTTCTCAAAGTCAATATATTAAAAGCAGGAAAAATGGTTAAACATATGGAGGCGAGTAACTTTGATAATGGCCAAATTGTGGTGGCTAGGTGACTTGGTTAGAGCAACTTAAAAATGGTAGGTCTTGTGAGATATTTCCTGCATGCAGTGTTACTCGAGTGGCTCAAGAAAAGAGAACCAGCTAATGGGTAAAGGGGTCATGGGCAATCAACTGAAATTTACAACTGGCTTTAATAGAAACGTGTCAGAACACACAGTGAATCACAACTTGGTACATATGGGGCTGGTACATACAGTACTCACAGCTTGTTTTCCCATACTGACCCCTGTCTAACACCAAAAGGACTTACACTGTGCACATGAGCATTATAACTAAATACTGGAGCAATGGAAGACCGTGGCCTGATCTGATGATTCATGATTTTTTTTATGTCTTATTATGTGGAGGGTCAGGCACATGTATTTCTTACATGGTAAATGAGATGGCACTAGAATGCACTATGGAAAAAAGGCAAGCATTGGCTTCCGCCATGCTCTATGCCTCAACAAGGGAGACCTACAAAGTATTAGACAGATGGTTTTAATATTATGGATAATCGGTGTAGTTTAAAACTTTTTCACTACGTTCGGCTGCAGGTTTTACATCTCTGTGTGCGTGTGAAGATAGGAAGGGCCGTAACCCATGCCGATGTGCAGTTTGTGTTATTCGGTGCTTTGTTGCCGTAGGGATAAGTAGAGATTTGTTACCTTATGCTCCATTTGTCATTGTAACGGCATTGCACAGGGGCAACAGGGGAGGAAACCAACCATCCATCAGATGCATGGCCTGTCACCATGGTAACAACAGTGGCCATCACGTTGGGCAGGGGGTGGTGGGATTAATCTTTCTTAGGGACATAAAGTGATTTTTTCTCTTTTTAATATTTGTTTATTTAAACATATTTTATTTTATCCAATCAGATTTGCACAAGTGAAGTTCAGGCATGTATATAGCTTTCTTTGTGATGTAATTAATTTGTGACTAAATAATACTATACAATACTATATCATGATGTTGTATAATGGCTCTATGCAGTATGCATGTTTTTGGTGGAAAAGGAGATTGGGCCACGGAAAATGGACAGGGCAGAGGGGAAGGTCACTTGGAGAGATATGAATCTTTTTCCTTTTTTGTAATTCTTAATCAGTACTATAGAAGAACAACGTCAGAAACAGGCTTATAATACATCAAAACAGATGGCCTAGGGATTTAAAAGAAAACTAGGAAAATCTAGGGAAATATGTTATTATTGTTGGTTTTTCAGCTGTTCCCGGCAAGGGGTCGCCACAGCGGACCATCCAGTCTGCACATACAAGCTTGGCACAAGCTTTACGCCGGATGCCCTTCCTGACGCAACCCTCCCATTTTACCTGGGCTTGGGACCGGCACTGCATCCAGTGGCTGGGGTTTGGGCACTGGCTGGGAATTGAACCTAGCCTTTCACATGGCAGGCAGAATACCTACCACTGAGCCTAGGGAAATATATTGATTTAAAATGGTTAGTATTACCATTAGTCCAAGGAGAGAGCTAAAAACCTGAGGAGACAATCACCTTGCAACACTTGGATCACCGTTGCTTTAACGAGTGCTGCCTAACTTGTCAGTTACTTTGGATAAAAGTATAAACTTTACAAGTACTCAAAGTATTTTAATAATAATGCAGTACATTCTCTTGATTCAGCGTTCTTTAAAGTTTTTTCGGATAGTTACAAACTGTAAAGGTTTTACTTTGAACCTTTTGTAAAAAAGGAAACACCAGCTGAAGGTTTCTACATGGAGCTTTTAAGGGTTCTCCCAGAGGAACGATCTAAGCACACTTAATGGTTTTGCATTTTCTAGAGTAAGTGTAAGGTTTAGGGTACTATTTTTGTTTCCCTAGTCTGCCATATAATGAAAATGGAATATACTGAAAAGGGAATCAATTCAGTAAATGAATTGTAAGGATAAAACTTCTAAAAAGACTTTTATCCATGTCTTTGCTTGTAGAAGAAAAGGAATCCATTTGACTGAACTGAAAATCCTCCACAAACTGCTTTCACAATCCAATTATATGTGTTTTTCTTTCCCCCACCTGAGTTCTTGCTGTCATTCCACTCACTGTCACAAGCACCATTCCGTTACGAATGGAATGTGATGACATGATGAGTATGCTGCCATGGTTTAGGCAAACAATCGTTAAATATTTCTTTTTCTGAGTTTTGATTTCCTGAAGTTAATTAAAGACTTCCGATATAGCGCTACAGAGTGATAAAATGTAAATTCACATGCACAAGAAAAGTAATGAAGGCAAAAAAAAATCAAAAAGTTGTGGACATATTGTCATTCTTTTCCTCTTCTTACAGTACTCTCTAGTTTTTTAAGTTGGTGAGTTTGGAGAACATTTCAGCATAATTGCATTCAAACTTGTAGTATGAATTTGTGGGAGTTGACAAAGCACAGGCAGGGAAAGATCAATCAGAAAAAAACAGAGGTTTGTTTGATTCATAGTATTGATCGCCACAGGAGAGTTTTTTTTTTTTTTCTTCCTGAGCCTCAGGTCCAGCTGATCCTGATAGTTTCAGAGTTGTTATTGATCTTTTCAGTCATCTCAAGGGCTTCCTGTGCTTCTCAGATAGTGGAAGGCCTTTTGATCCATGGTACGTGGGTTTCATCACAAAACAAAAGAATAGAAGAATGGTTGTGCAACTGGTAAAGCTTGGACTGTGAAGCAATTGAAAACAGAAAAGAATTATGCACCATTCCAACTGAGCAATGGCAGAAAATGAAATGCAGCCACAACCTCACTCACTCACTCACTCACTCACTCATCGTCTATATTGCTTTATGCCAATCCATCACAGAGCACAAACATAAACAACAACACACTATGGCCAATTTGGGAATGCCAATTAGCCTTATCTGCAAGTCTTTGGACTGTGGGAGAAAACTTACCAGGCACAGGGAGAACATGCAAACTCCATGCACACAGAGGCAGGAATCGAACTGGGGCAGGAATCAAACCCACCTTACACCCTGGTGGTGCAAGGTAACAGTGCTAACCACTAAGCCACCATGCTGCATCAACCAAAACCATTTTTTAATATTTGGATTATCCCAGTTACCTGAATTCAATTCGATTCAATTTTATTTGTACAGCGCTTTCAACAATTGTCATTGTCACAAAGCAGCTTTACACAATCAAAAGAATTATTTATGTTTGTATGGCATGTGAATGTGTATGAATCAAAATAGTCAGATAGTCCCTGGTGAGCAAGCCAAGGGCAACAGTGGCAAGGAAAAACTCCCTGAGATGGCAATAGGAAGAAACCTTCAATAGGAACCGGACTCAACAGGGAACCCATCTTCATTTGGGTGCAACAGAATGCAGGAACTGATCTGCATTTATACAGTGTGTTAGGTGGCAGGCAGTTCAGTATAACAGTTGATGTTAATTGATGTTAATATGGAGTCCAGGTAGTTGTAAAATTAGACTTGTAGGAAATTCCAGTCTTGAACTATCAAGCAACTGCAGCCAAGTCAAGTCCTCAGAGAAACAGCTGTCAACACCAGTCGAGGCCAGAACCGTCTTCATGGTAGA
>JAOVVB010000018.1:13220646-13230921 GCA_028570985.1 Heterobranchus longifilis | reverse complement strand
CTGTGTGTTAGGTGGCAGGCAGTTCAGTATAACAGTTGATGTTAATTGATGTTAATATGGAGTCCAGGTAGTTATTGAAGGCTCATGTAGACTTGTAGGAAATTTAATGAATTAATTCTCCCAGTAAAAGTATAGTAAATACAGACTATAAAGAAAGCTATGCTGTTAGAAACTAGAATCACACATCCAGATATGGGCAAAGTACATAAATCCTTGCATAAAAGTACCCCAGGTAAAATACTACTCAAGTAAAATTAGAACTCCTCCATTTCCAGTACTGAGCTTGTATAAGCTCTCTCTCTCTGCTTCCTATCTGCGAACTTGTTGTTTTGTTAACCATCTCTACTTCAATCCACAAATCATGCAATTATTCATATTACCCATCAGCCATCAGGCACCAATATTACCACTTAAAATGCAACACACCCCTCAAGTTATGTAACCCAAATGTAGTGGAGTAGAAAGTACAAATATTTGTTGTATTATTAATTAGAGTAAAAATAAAAAAGTCCACTAATAAAACTACTTCAGTAAATTATTAACAAAGTACTTAATTACCCTCCACTACATCACCTACAAGCTTTCAGGACAGTGTGATGTTCCTAAATACAATTTAATGTACTCCTGAGCTTTTCTGTGTGTGCCATCTCAGGGCTTACAAACTCTGGTCATGGAGGACCCCCTGCACATTTTAGTGTTTTCTCAGCTCTCAGCACACCTGATTTAACTAATTAGCTACTTATCAGCCTTTACCCAATAGAAGTAAGTGCGATAGAGCAGGGAAAACATTAAAATGTGCAGGGCAGGGGGTCCTCCAGGACCAGGGTTAAGAACCACTGTGTTAGAATGTTGGCTTTACTCCAGTTCAAAGCTATTGTGCTTTCTCCAGCAAATGTTAAATACTGGTGGTCTGTCCACATTTCAACACATTAGTTTTCATTGTGCCTTTGTGTGCACATATTGTACATATATTAATGTATCATATACAATATATTCTCCTATACATAATGCTTTGGCAACTCTCTGAATTAAAGTGTGTGTGTGTGTCTGTGTGTCTGTGTGTGAGAGAGAGAGGAATGGTGATTGTGTTATTCTACCTACCAGCTTCATGAAGAACAAGCCCTGAACAGCAAATACAAGACTAATCTTTTTAATATCTCAAACAGCAGTTATGCAACCAAAGCCTCTATAACCTGTTTCCATTTGCATGTATAAATATATCTTACTCAGATTCATATTGTACTTACTGCCATGAAGGGAAAGTGGAGGTGTTTCTTAGGCTTACCTGAGTGTCCTTAATTAGATATTGATTTGAGATATTGACTCTGAGCTTTAACAGGCCACCAATGCGGAGGAACAAACTAAGTCTAAGGAGCTGAGCCAGGGGAAAACAATAATACAATTAAAAGTTGAAGCCGTCTTTAATTACACAGAAAGAACAAACAGCACTGGTTAGGAAGCCATCTGCTTGTTTCGATATGACGTTGTGCTTCTATTTCCAATGCCAGATGGACTTTTCAAAAGACGTCTGTTCTAATGAACATTTAAATGCAATTCAAACTGGATAAAAGTCTTTTGATATTTGTCAGAGACTTCACTAAGTACAACTCTAAGACCAGCTGTTAATTTAACACAATGCTTCTATGTCAGATTTTCCTTTGCAAAAAAAATAGTAATAATAAAGACTTTACTTTGCTGCCATAGTTTTTCCCTAAATGATCTTTTAGTGTGCTCTCAAAAAGAAGTTCTTTTTACCTCTACTTGTACATTTAAATATATTTTAAAATAGAAAGACTTAAGTTACAGGAATCAGTGTCAATAATAACTATTTTGTAAACTGCTGCTCAAAGCCTCCCCCTTACAGGATGCTGAGGAAGTGTATTTCTGCTCTCAAATTTGGCACTGGCACATATTTCTTTCCTTATAGCCAGGAAAGAAAGATGTCAGCAATCCCACAAGTCTATTATCTCACACTCTGGAGGCCACAAGTCATGAGGAAAAATGAAGAGTTTGTCATGCTTTTTCATTACATATCTCCTGCTGTCAGATTTTGGTGTCTGTATTGTAGCTTCATTTAAATCTATCATATGATATTTTTATTGGGAAGTGAGTAGAGGTCTGGCTTGGACAGGAACCGCAAACAAGGACACACATCAGCCACCACAGGATGATATATAATCAGTTTATCTTATTAGCCAGCTAAAAATTGCAGGCAGTGCACTCTAACACACCAGGGTACACTGCAGCATGCCTGCTGAAAGCACATACATTAATAGTAAATATGTGCAAAATAAACTTAGTAGGAACATGATCTCTCTGTCTCTCTCTCTCTCTCTCTCTCTCTCTCTCTCTCTGTGTGTGTGTGTGTGTGTGTGTGTGTCTGTCTGTCTCTCTTTTTCCCTTAAGTGTATCTTTCTGCAGGTGTATATAGAGGCTGAATGTGGCAATAAATGACAACACTCTTTTTCATTATTTTCCTTACTGCTCTCCATCTTCCTATTCATGGCCTTTCTGCTCTGCCCTTCTCACTACTTCACTCTTTCACTTTGTGTGTCTTTAATTGTGTGTGTGTGTTTGTGTGTGTGTGTGTGTGTGTGTGTGTGCGCGCCCCGCAGGGCAGCAGTTCTGACTCAGCAGACACCCAAGCCCTCTTCTCCTCTCCAGTCATTACCAGGCTGCTAGTATTTAAAAGTGATGACTGACTTTCGGCTCCTCATAAAAATGTCCATTATTAAAAATCCATGAGTCCCAAAGGTGGCAAACAATTGTGCTTGTATCAGAAGGGAGTATTTTTCTGCTTCTATTTCCATTATTGTACTGGCAGGTGTCCTGTGAATCAATGGTTATTACATGAATGTTATTATTATTTATTGCAACAGGCTCTTTTTTGCAGAGTGGCATTGTAGGAAGGTCTTGACTTCCCAGGAGAGTAGTAAATTGAGGAATTTGTCTGTATAGTGTGCAACGGGCTGGCTCTGTATTTTACCGTTACATTTTAATGTGTTTTGACCATGCTATTTTCTCCCTTTTGGCTCTACAGTTACATCATATACAGTAACAATAGGAGTGTGAGACTTCAATATACAGTACTTGTATGTAGTGTGCATCATTCCCATGTGCCAATAATAATAATAATAATAAGAAGAAGAAGAACAATAATTTATGAAAATTTATATTTAAAAAAAAAAAAATATATATATATATATATATACATTTATAAAAGTTTATAAAAATGGTTTAAAGGGCTCTTAAAAAAATAATAGGTTGATTTTAGATTCAATTCAGTACACGTCAAATACATTTTTTAACTAGGCCTATAGTAAATTATTAGGGAAAATCTATTTGAGATAGATCATATAGAGGTTATTCTCTTATCATATAAAGGTTATTTAGCATATAAAGTTATTTCATACTATTAGGCTGTACCAAGAGACAGTGTTTTATGTAGGCTGGTATACATTGGTATGAATTCCTGGCATTTTTGCTCCAAAAACAAGGTAATAGTCAAACTGGCATGGAATCTAATAATTAGTGGTTTAATGATTGGATAGTTGGATGACATTATGTTGAATTTTAGCAGATTTAGAAGTATCATCAAATATCGACTCACCTAAATAGATACTGTATAGTATGATGTGGAAGCTTGAGGTTTACACTCATACTACTAATAACAGTATTCTTTACTTTATCCTGACTAAATGGAACTGGAACCTCATTACATACGCCACTGAGTCCGCCTGTGCTCAGCTATTGATTACATCTTATTTCTCTTTCTCTCCCCTCAAATAAACCACTATGATGTAGCCTTGCTACATGATTGCCATTATAAGCCATGAAGATGTAGCAGATTTTGGATTTGAAAAAATTTGTAAAGTTTACGTAATAGGAATAAGTAATATGTCATTTTTAATAATGGAAAGTTAAATAGATGGTTTTGGGGTTTTCAAGTCTGTCTTAAAAAAAATTGAGGTGAATATAAGAACATAATTAATAAATAAATAATATTTATCTATTAATTAATATATAATATAATATAATATAATATAATATAATATAATATAATATAATATAATATAATATAATATAATAAATGAATAAATTCTTGATAATTTTTCTGCTCTGCACACTGACTTAACCAAGATGTTTCTTACCCAGAACACAAGTCCAATGTAAATAATCGGGGCCAAATTCCACCCCCTCTCATTAAATCAAGTTGATATCTTGCACACAATGGATTAGCACCCTGTTCGAAAGCGTTATAGACAATGATGACGATGGTGACGGTATCTTGCACAATTATGGTGTTTTTAATACACATTTTAAGCTTTCTTATTTGAACTTTTCCCCCAATAGCCATATGACTATTTCAGGAGAAAGAAAATAATTTAATTTGTACTCAGTCAAATGCAAGTTTGACATATGCCAACTAACTTTAGCTCAGGTACTGCAGAAACTTTATATGAGTCTCAGCTTAAACTTTGCCATTCATGGAAGAAGAGTTTTGGCATTCATGGAAGAAGGGTTTACTTTCCAGGTGGCACAGTCAGTGTGCATAGGAGGAAAATTTATAATGAACAAGACCTATTGTAATTTACTTACAGTATATGCACCTACATTTTGATGTAAAACAGACTAAACTATAAAAAACCTGAATTATCACTTTAATATCTTAAGCAGTGCACATCTTTTACCCAAACTGGTCACCCATAGATTAATATGCCAAGAACTACTAGAGTATTGTCACTTCTTTTTTTTATTTATTTATTTGTTTGTTTGTTTGTTTATTTGCTTTATGACAAGCACTGCAGACAGTAAAAGCTTATTAATAGCTTGCACATTTCATAATTTTTTAAGATAATCAGTCTTGTTCCTGTTGCTTGCTCATTTTCTTTTTTCTGTTTCTCCCTCTAAAAAAAAGTAATGCATCATGCTGTACTTTAGTAAAAATTTCAAATTTGTTAATTTGCCTTTCGATATACTAGAATAGTGAAAAAAAATAACAGTACCCACACTTTGTTTGGTGGACAGCATGCAATAAAAAGGCTAGGTAGTATGTACTGTACTGTAAGTAGATGTGGTTGAAAGTTTAATTCTTGGTAAATAAAACCTCTGGATTCAGCATCCTTTAGAGGTTTTACAGGAGGCTGACTGATGAGTTTGCGAATTGCAGGTTGTATGGGGTTTGAATGTATGAAGAGATGGATGGAGGTGTACGGAAGCGTTCTGTGAGGGAAATGAAGCGTAAAGCCACTTGGCGTCATACTGAGATCAAATGTTGCCAAGAAAGGAAATTTTGCTCAGTTTTGAGGAATCAGTGACCTCAAAGATGTCACACCTACCACATAATTACACTGACATGAGCAGATATTGTACTCTCTGACTGACTTTTTCACCTCATTTTACTGTCTGTTTTCTGGTAAACTATACTGTGGCTCAGATATTGATACATATTAGCTAATATAAGCATGATATAAGATGATAAATATAAGCTCCAGAATATGCAACATCTGGACACTTTAGACCATGTGATGTCTACTCTCATTTTGTTTCATCAAGCATTATAGTGATCCCCTATCACAGTATTTTATTGTTTTTTTCTTTCCACATTGCTTAGACACAGTTGTGGGTTAGTACTATTCTTCCAGGTTTTGATTATGTGTTGGATTGTTCCTAACCCAATTCCTGTAATTTTAATGTTTTCTTTGCTTGATGCAGGCCAAATAAAATGACCCATCTTAAATGACAATTTTCTGGCCAGGGATTGTAGTGTTTATGGATTTCCATAATGAAGAGAACATGGATTGGATTTTGAATTGAGACATATTTTACAATTATAATTGTACATATTTTACATGTAAAAATATAAATGAGTGGAATTTGTAACAAATCATATTAAAACATATCTCTGTACAATAGGTCTACTTTTGTTTTTAGCAAGCACTATTGATTGTAAAAATTATCTTTTGTGTCTGTCTTTCATCACACATTACAGTATATGCTGGCCAATACCTGCACCTCAATGTGTAGTACTGTAAGACTAATGGCAATGATATTAATGAAGGCCCCCCAAAAAGATAACTATAACTCTTTCAGAGCAATATTTAGAGCAAAATAAGTAATATTTTAAGTGTTAATGGACAAAAAAAATCTTAGTAAATGGCAATGGAAAAATGTGAAGCAGAATTAGGATGAATTAGGAAGGAAGCTGTCAAGCGAGCAAGCAAACAAACAAAAAAGCAACTGTTATTAATAATGAAAGGCAAGGCCACCTTACAGCTCCAGGATCCTGGCTATGATCCTGCGCTCAGGCTGTGTAGGTTATCATCATATCCGTATGGGTTTTTCCAGGATTCTAGGTTATTCTTAAACCTTCTAAAACACACACGTTCATGGGTAGGCTATGCCAAATTTCCTATAGATTGCAAACCTAAATGAATGGGTAAATGTGTGTGCAGGGTCCCCCATGAAGGAATAACATCATCTCTAGGGATTATTCTTCTGCCTCAAGCCAAGACAGGAATGGCTTTGCATGCATCAATCCTGACCAGGATAAAGCAGTTAACAAACATGAATGAGTGATAACAACAATACATTGATTAATCACCTTGATAGAATTGAAGTGACCTTGAACAATTACATTTGTTTGTATTTGTGGGATATGTGATAAATAGAATAATCTTGCTTTTAGAACATACATCTCTAGTAATTCTTGCCTCATGACAGTTCCTCAGATGTACAGAATGCTTGCAGATTAATTACCCGATATTCTCAAGAAAGACTTTGCCCTACAATTTCTTTGTCACATCATATGGTTAGAACAAGAGCTTAAATGAGTTTATTCCTGTGAGTCATGTAAAGTGAACAATTAAACTTCAGGTTAAAATGCTGAACAAAGACTTACAAGTCATCAGTGTATTTTTAGCACAAACATCCAGATGAAAAGAAGTACAGAAACCTCTGTCAGCTCTGTCTCACTCACCTCATATATTTACCTCTTTCACATCTCCTACATTATATTCCTCCCGTCCTATTTTTTCCCCATTTTTTAAAATAATAACCAAATCTTTTCTTCTATCTCTCTTTCTTTTCTTCCTTCACATAGAGACCAATTTCATGAAGCACCTTTGCCCCTGCATCTCTAAAAATCGAGTACTGAGGTTTTCAATCACACACAAGCCTAAAAAATGAGGCAAGGACTAAAGGCCGCAGAATATCATTCAATTTCTGTCAGCATCTTAAATGTTTGTTCCCTGAATATACTTATATGCATCGTTTTTTGCTTTTGTTTTTTAATTTTATCAAATGTAAACTATAATGTGACATTGCAATACACTAAATATGGCCATTCAATGTAAAAGGAGAAAAATAGAAGATAATTTGTGTGTGTGTGTGTGTGTGTGTGTGTGTGTGTGTGTGTGTGTGTGTGTGTGTGTGTACAGTATGTTTTTTAAATCTTTTGACACGACTGTGTAAGTTCAGTTCAACAGTGAGGCAAGAAGCAAATGGGGAATATCTTTAGTTTAAGATTTTTCAAGAATTTATGTTCTGCATCTCTGTGGATTTCTCTCTCTCTCTCTCTCTCTCGCTCTCTCACTCTCTCTAACTCATATTGCTCTTGTCTTTGCCCTCTTTATCCCTTCAGTTGCTCACCGCAACAAAGGGCATTCATTAGACAATTCCCCACCATGCCACTCACCTTTCCTGGGTCTTCCTCCTCCCTTATGGTCTCACAAAAACCTCTCTCTCTCTCTCTCTCTCTCTCTCTCTTTCTCCACACACAAACACACAATAAGCTCTAGTCTAATGAGTTTCAGTTCAAACGCACAATAAGCTCTAGTCTGATGAGTTTCAGTTCAAATAACAGTCTTACTTTTGCCTGAAGCCGGTACATCTCTTACTTGCTGCACTTCAGCACCATTCACTCAAGAAATAACCAAGTATATTCTAGGTTGGTATTTCAGCTACATCTAACTTCCTTTTTTATATTCAGTGGTATCACAGGCATAGGGTAATGCGCATTCAAAAACTGCACTGCATAATTTTGACATGGAAACATGCAGTAACCTTGAGTAAGTGCTGTAGATGATTTTAATGATAGAGCATATCAAATAATGGTGTCTTTGGTGTATGAAGCATGCACAGTGAACTAATCTTGTTCCCATAAGTGATGTGCCTCTGGAGTGCTAGGCTTGTTTGTGTGAGTGCCTTGTTCCTGTGGGACCTACAGCATCTTGGGTGCATGATTTATTTTATTTTTTTAAAGGAACAATGTTAGGGAAAGGAGGCTGTAGTGAAGGTGCTTTGTCTGGTAGCACACCAGATAAAAGTCCTGGACAGACACCAGAGACATCATTAGTGGACCAGGAAGGTCTCTGGCTATGGGCTAACATATGTGAACGAGGGGAAACCACTAGAAAAACCTCCAGAGTAGCATTACATAGCAACTTTAAATCCACAGGGAGATCTCAGATGTGTTGGTTTTTTCATTCCCTTTTGTTTTTGTACCTGGTCAGATACTATTCGACTCACAAATATATAGATGGTGCATTGCAGCTAACACCGAATGGTGCACACTGGAATTTGTGATAAGCATTTCATCCCTTCATGACTTTACAAGGCAATGTTGCAGCACTGGAATTAAATGAATCTTTCTCTTTAAGAGGAAGCCTGCAAAAGGAGCTTCTCTAGGTTACAAGAATTGAAAATATGCTTTTAGCTAGAATATGGTTAGTATTTCAGGATTCAAAAAGAAGAATTAGGTCAACAACGAGTGATGCTAATTGGACACACAAGAAAACATGTGGTAACATTTTAACATAGTTTTTCATGACTCATTGAAAGCAATTAGCAAAATGTTCACAGTAGTCACAATAAATAGGAGCTGTTTAACATGTGTCTCTTCTTAGCCTCTTCATATCAACAGTAAAATTGTATTTTGGCACAGTTTAGTTAATCATTCTTGGAATTCATTGTGCATTAAAATGGGCAGAGTAGCAGCTGGTTTGCTGCCATGTATCTTTCACCTGAAAATGCGGATACAATCTACCCTAAAAAACATGTTTGAGGAACATAATTGAATGATAATTACATTAAAAGCATGGTTTCCAGAACTTGTGGGGCAATGAACCCAGATGGACACCATACATTTTCTTAATCATGCTATTCTTTTTATATAATGCCTTACAATCAAGATGTGTCATGGTAGCAACAAGAGCACAGAACTACAATACCCATTAGCCACTGCATAGCACGTGACCACACCAGATACCAAAAAAAGATCAAGCCCACATGACTCACTTTATGAGATAATGCTTGAGTTAATTGTGGGTGAATTATTGTATATACAATCAGTCTTTACCAGTGTTGTTGTTCCCTGTGTGCAGTGCATTTAATTCTAAATTGAATGATCCTTCCTTTTTGTCTATAATTCACTGTAATTTATGGTTATGGATTTTATGTTCACCTTTGTGTTTGCCTTGTTTTCAAGTCATTTGCACATGCCTTGTTTTTTCAAGTCATCTGCCTTTACTAATGATCCAAGCCAGTACTAATCTAACATTTAAACATTTTACCAGTTACATAGCAGAAACATATTCTGTTAGTTACAAACAGTATGTACATATACTGTAGCATATGTGACTAAATGCCAAAGGAAAAATTCCTTGCACTGATATAAAAGTATATATACATTTCTTGGCACACATTTTTAAAAAGGCAAGGGGTGTGTTTGAAAAGGTGTGTCTAATTTCTGCTGTCACTTTCAATTTTGAACAATATGTAAGGAATAAAACATGAAGTGGTTTGCAGTTGTAGGAAAATAATCCATGTCAGGATTGTACCACTTTGTACCACAACACTTGATTTTGCATGATCCCTTACTTAAAGCAGGAAAGAGCGCTGTGTCCAACCTCAGACTGATAGTAGTTTAAGCTACTTGCAATGCAAAAGAAACCATTATTTTCAATGCAAGCAAAGAAACATCTGCATATTTAAATTTTGCAGAGTATCAAAACTCGTTTGCTATTTATTTTCATGAATATAAATCCATACCCAATAAAAGTTTGGTTTGGTACATCTTCTTGTTCACTTTCTTGTGTTTTTTTTGTTGCACTGTCAAATTCAATCAATGTTGTCAAGGCTACACTAGTGCAGTGTGTCAGGATAGGTATAAAGGACTAAAGTATTACTCACTCACTCACTCATCTTCTATACCGCTTTATTCTGTATTTAGGGTCGCGGGGACCTGGAGCCTATCCCAGGAGGCTAAGGGCACGA
>JAOVVB010000018.1:13208757-13220546 GCA_028570985.1 Heterobranchus longifilis | reverse complement strand
CTCACTCACTCATCTTCTATACCGCTTTATTCTGTATTTAGGGTCGCGGGGACCTGGAGCCTATCCCAGGAGACTTAGGGCACGAGGCGGGATACACCCTGGACAGGGTGACTATTAAGTATTGACTATACAAGCATTAAATACTGTATGTTCAAAATTGTTAAATGTGTTTTTGCCATAGTACTTTCACATGAGCAATCCATAGTAAGTATGATATTCATAATTTGCAAAGAAAATAATTACGTACAACAAAAGAGAAGATGCATTTGTAAATAAAATCACCCCATTTGGGGGTGCAACCCATAATTTGGGGGGTTTATATTAACGTCCCACATCCTTAAACTAAAATGATAATAAATGACATGTTTAACAATATGGTAGCATGTATAATTAAAAAAAGAACTATGAAGAACAATGCTTATGCATGTGATATAAGCTTACAAACTAGATTCTCATCAGCTTAAGACTAAACAAAACTTAAAGCATTTTCAGACATCTAAAAAAAAAATAAGGTCAAAGAATGGATTCCTTAATTAATCAATATCCATCCTGTATAAACTGCTGTAGTTTGCGAACAACAAATAATATTCCTAAAAACACAGGGGGAAAGAGGTTGTGAGTGGTAACCATGATTAAAACATCCAACATGCATGTGTTCTTCTTGTTGTCTGGGCCGATGTGCTCTTACCTGCTACATTATGCATGCCACCGGTCAGACAGTGATACAGGAAATGCACCACAGCATGTGTGCTTGAAGGACAGGAAACAAGAGGAGTGGCTGGAAGGGATGCATTGATACTGTAGCTAAATGTCTGGCCTCCTTCTGTGGTCATTGTTTTTGATTTTTGATTCGGGTTGCTGAGCAGGTAATTACTGTTGCTCAATGTAATACACGCTGCTCTCAGGTAATGCTGAGGCAATGCCACATCAGGGTTTTCTTTTCTCCTGCAGTGGGTAAGATTACAGGTAGGGGGTAAAACGAGCTGATCCCAAAGCAATAATTAAAAGCTATAGTATCTGTTACATGTAAGCCCTATAAGCGAAAAGAGATTGGATTGTAAGTGCTATAGGAGTCTTGTGTTTTATGTCAGAAATTATGGAAAGGAATATAAGGAATTTGTAAAGACATTTATAAAGACTTTTTATTATTTTAGTATTTTTTTTTAATACATAAAATGCTGGATTAAACCCCCAGGATACAGCGTCATGAGACCAAACTGTGTCTATGCTTTTGAAGATCCAGATACAGTATAAGAAATGTTGGTTATTAATCTTTTGCCAAACCTCCTCATCATTGTAGAAGTTAATCAAGTTCCAATAAGCCAAATCAGGGAGGAGAAGTTATACAATACACAACATTGCAGTTGGGGTCAAAGGAGGTTAAATCTGTTTTACGATTATACAGTAGCCTGCTTAATATTCTACAAAAAAACACTACACTACTGACTGATTCTATTTCATTTAATAGAAGGTACAGTAAGACAATAAAATGTCCAGTATAATTGAATTTCCAGTTACTTTAAACAGTACTTCTAACACATGAGCATTTTGTTTCAAATCACTCCTCTGTTTATTGCAAAGTTTATCTGTTTATCTCACTTCTGACTCATATGTAAATCATAAAATATCAATCATAAATACAAATTATAACATATTTGCCATTGAAATCTGAGTGGTTTGAGTGATACTGATACTCTCGTTACATTCTTTACCTAAACCATGACCAAGGACAAAAGTCACTAGGTAAACTAACTGCAACTGACAATGTTGACACCATTATGGTACATTCTCATAGGCAACATAGCTATCGAAGTCAGCTAGCTACTTAAAAATACTACTGACAATACTAAAACACCAGTAGCACACAACCTAATTAAAGAACAGCAGTATAACTATAAAATTACAGCTGTGACACTTATGCTAATATACATACTGTAATCAATGTTACCAATATGTACCCCTGTTAAAATAATTTCGCATTCTATTTAAAACTTATACGGTATATTACTAGAAACAAATGCTGGCAACTGGCTTTTTTTACAGTGCAGGGTGCAACTGCAGTAACCGTGTATGAAGGTGATAAGTGTACATGTGCTTGTGTTCATGTGTAATTGATAGTGACTTGTGGTTAAGGCTGGTGGTCTATGAGTCTATACATGCAAGGGTTACTATTCTTCTTCATAAACACTAATATCCTTGATACCCCTTGTTTATAACATACTGTGTTAACTGTTAACTGTCAGTTGTCGTAATTCACATGACATGTGACTTACAAAGGACTTTACAAAATTAAGGTGAGACAGAACTAGTGAACAGATGTGCTATGGAGGAAAAAAAAAAACCTCCCTCACTCGTACTCACTCCAGCACTGTAGGCAGGTTTAAGTACCATATGTGAGTGCTTGAATCCACCCTTTATCCAGTGCTCAGAAAAATGGAAATGTGTGTTATCTATAGTGAAATACCCTTCACCCAGCAGAGCTCTGCAATACATATTCATTGAGTTCATTAATTATATGTGCAGAACTTTATGTCACCTTGCTGAAGGAAAGAGACTCTGTGAATTAGATTGAAGTAAGTGGACCTTGTCACCTTCTTCATGCATATTTAACTAAGACCTACTTCAGCTACAGAGAGAAGACGCTCACTCCCTGTTCTGTCTGCCATCAGAGAGTTTGGGGAAAATGTGTGTTTCTTGTGTACTTTACCATTTCCCAGACTGTCCTATCTGATTTCCCCTAATAGAAAGCTCTTTGCTGAGTCCTCTCTGATCTATTCTATGTGGAAATATACTAGAGTAAATTTGAGGGAAAATGACTGATAGACCGTAAAGATGACAGACAGACACACACACACACGCACACACACACACATTCATTTTTATGTTGGTGAGGTTTGATTGGTGTTTTGGGGAAGGTCACCCTGTGATGTATGATGCATTCCTAATGTATGTGCAGAGCTTTACATCAGCAACTCTCCTGACATTCATATAAAGACATTAGATTCAGCTTTGCACCTATGTGTGCCTGGATAGGCCACACTTTCATGTCACATATATCTCAATTATACTCTATGTTGTGATTTTATATTTTGATTAAGTAGAATTATTGTACCTATATAAATATATAGTACCTGTGCATATATGTTGTGATAATTTTCTAAATCATATTGCTGTTCTTTGCTTCACAGTTGAGCAGCGCTACGCAAAGTGCCACAAGAGTTTACACAGGTTGCAGACAGACTTCTATCCTTCTTTATTAGGTAAGCTAATTCCTTATATATTTTAACAGGAGATTAACCACTTTCATCCTTATTCCATTTTTTTTCCTTAAAGGAATACTCCTTAATAATTGTAACAGCCAGGGTAATAATTCAAAAATATTAGTAATATTAATGTGCTTACTGTGAAGGCTAAACATCTGGATTACATTTAAACTACTTCATGAAATTTTAATAAATTTAGCAATCATTTTTTGGCCGAACTTAGTTGGAATTTTGGCCAGCACGGAAAAAAAATTAACCCAAGCAAAATATCAAGCATCAAGCAACAAATATAATAAAGTGTGTACACAAATTCTGATTTAAAAAAAAAATGGTATGCACATTTTGCTATCCAAGTAATTCAACCATATTATATCAAAATTGACATGTCTGTGGGGTAACATGGGGACAATTACCTCGACCATACTCACCTTATGAAAACCGCCAGCAGTTAATGGTAAAACAATAAGTATAACATGAACCATAAACAGAAGTCTTAATAACTTAATAAATTAAACTCTGTAAAAATTCTGTAAGATTACCTCTCCAGCAGCAGCAATGTTGATTGACATTTTTTTTCTTATCTGAGTAACTTTTTATACTTTATGACTGAGATAATAATTATACAATCATCAAAATCTAACTGTATACACAATGCTTCCAGCCTCAACATTATTCACAAGATGGCAGCAAGTTAGTTAGGATAGTAACAGTTACCTGGTAACTATCAGATTCTGCTGGTCAAAATTACACCGTGCCCGAAATTACCCTAAATGTTCCATTTCAATCTGCTCTTGATCTTTGTATTAACATAAATGCAATATGTGCCCCGTTTATAGGCAATCTCTGTTCAGGAATCCATGGCTATGCAATTAAAGAAGGCAAAATCCCATAATTTCCATGCTGAATAATGCTAAAATGAAAAATGTGCTTTAACAATAGTAAAACAAAAGACTGCCTGCTTGATACATCGCTATGCTTTAGTGTTGTTGAAGTGAAGTAATTTGGAGCACAATCACACCACTTACTATCTGAAATTCAAGCATTTATTCCCACCCAAGAGCAAAATATGAGTGAAACGAATTGAAAAGGATTCAAGAGTTACAAATGCTTTCAAAAACCCAGGAATCACTTATCACAAAGCTACTAAGAGAGCAAAAGCTGCTACAGAAGTGTTAACCAACTCCTGGCCAAGCACATGAAGCCCTTTAACTGACTGTGAGAAGTCATGACTGACACGCTATTCACAGATGTTTAAAAAAAGAAGACGGCATTAACACCACATGTAACAGTGTGCCACTGTAAAAAGTGTAAGTGTGCATGTTACATTAACATATATTAATGCTATAAACGTCTTTCTGTTTCTGTTAACATATCGCTGTGATTATTGAACCCTGTAATGGTATATACTATTACAGGGTTCAATAATCAATAGTATAGAACCTCTTTATTATAAGTAAAGTACTGTAAAGTGATATTACCCTTGGTGGGTCTTTTCTTTTGCCTGCATACAGTATAGTGTGATAGAGCTTAAATCAAATTTAGAGTTCAAAAGTGATCTTGTGCTTTAAATGTCAGCGGTTTTGCCAAAGCTTGCAAAGCTCACTCACTCAGGCTTCTCAGGCAGCTGATCCTCTATTTCTTTTCTATTTCTATTTTTTTGAGTAATCTAAGCAGAACGGAGGTGGAACAATTTGTGCAGGCGATGATCAGAATGAGCTCTTTCTAATTGAGGTCAACCTTTTCACCAGTCATGAAAAATAGTGCACAGGATTTATACTAAAAAATTTAACTGCATTAAAATTATTTCAAATATATAGTCAAACAACACAAATGTCAAACTAGAACTGTTGACCACTTAGGATGTCACCGGGGTAAAAGAAGTTTAAATTCTTGCCAGTACTATGTAGCCAAAAGGTACAGTAAGGAGAATAAACCATGAAGATGGTCGATCCAGTAAATTTCCTGAGTTTCTCATTATGTCTCCACTTATTTTGCTGTAGAATAGCCTCAGCTAACTAATTGTTTTAAGTGTGTGAATGAGTATCTGTCTGTGCCCTGCGATGGATTGGCACCCTGTCCAGGGTGTACCCCGCCTCGTGCCCTAAGGTTTTCTGGGATAGAATCCAGGCCCCCCGTGACTCAGAAAACAGGATAAAGCCGTATAGATAATGAGTGAGTGAGTGAATGAGTGAGTGAGTTAGTTAGTAATATTTATCTGACAAATAAAGGCTTAACTATTAGAAGCACATGTTATTCAGCCGTAATGTTTAAGACACAACAGTCAGAGAAAATTCCAAATGACTTTTAATACAATTAATAAGGAGATAAACTGTTGGTTAAGATTGGTTAAGATATCAGATGTGCTTTTTTGCTGAATGTGATACAGTATCAGGTTTCAGTGTGTGTTTTGGCTGGCAGCTGCTCTCCCCTTTTTCTGGCACTGTAAAGCACCAATGAGTCTTTTAGTGGTACACAGTACCAAACTGTACCGGCCTATTTTTGCCCCTGAAATTTACACACAGGAGAGAACATATTAACAAGTAGTAGTACCTCAAATAATGCCAATTATTTTGTGCATGGTCTGATCCAGAATTCTTCCTTCTGACTATATGTAAAGATAAATAATTATACCATCATTTAAATATAAGAATTGATTCTTAAAAAAGAAAACATTTACTAAATGTATATGTTTCAAAGAAATTAAGAAGCCCATAGAGTCATTTTATAAGGGAGGATTAACTTTTTGTTTTCTATTTTAATAGAGCTTAACTTCAATGTCTCAATATAGAGCAAAATATTTTCTGTTATCATCTGCAATAATCTCACCTATTGATGAAATGGATAAAGATTAGGTGAAAAAAATGGTTGTTTCATTTCATTCAATCCAATCCCAGACTGCGAAACATTTACAAGCACATATAAATTTTATTAAACCGCTCTGTAATTACACACAAGGGTGTGTCAGCAGTAACTCGGGACTGGATCTTGTGTCCCTCAGTGTGTGTTCACGCTGTTGCCTAGTTACGCTGGCTGTAGAGATGATGCCGGCAGGGCAGGTTGTGCCCAGATCTAATGGCTGTCGGCAAAGGCAAGAAAGCAGCTGTAAACAACTTTCTCATAAGCTGTGAAAAACTGCCTGTGGGTGCTGCAGTTTATTCATGAGGCAGTGTGTAAGCCCAGCTTGAAAACACAGGTGCATGTATTTTGTAACACGCACGCAATCACGTAGATATTAGTAGCTTAATCAAACTACGCTGTTAAGGTTACATGCTAAAGGAACCTAAAGTTTAATTGATTATTAAATGATATGCAGCACCACGATAGCAGTCCCATATAGCCCTGGAAGCTTTATGTGAACCAAATACTGTTTGGAAATGCTTAAATTGCAAAATGAACAAATCTCTTTCATACTCAGATTTAAGCCTGTGTGTCTCTGATGGATTCAAGCACTAATGCAGACTGCAGTGTCATTGCTATACTTTGTTACTGAACTGATCCATCAAGCCTCCACACACACACACACACACACATACAAAGTTGATCCATCACGAGTCACCTGTCCTGATGTCTGGTGGATGGTGAGAAGTGATTAAGCCCTGCAGACTCTTTTTATCATCTGCCTGTGTGTGTATGGGTGTGTGTGTGTGTGTGTGTGTGTGTCTGACTGTCAGTCGAGCTACACACACTCCCACACATCAGAGCCAAGTGACTAAGAGATACACCATCATTAAACCTGCAGAGCTTCAGCCAGCAGGGTACTGCTAGTAATCCAGAGAGTGAGGACAGGAGTGTAGTTTATACAGAGAAATAAGTGTTGCCACGCCCACAGACAGTACACACACTGTGTTACAGTACTGATTGGGTGTTGTGTTGTGTGTGGCTGCAGTTTTCTGTAACATACCCTTTAAACAGGAATGGTGCTATCTGATATAACATGCAGCAGTGTATGCATTCGACTGTCGTCACCGTAGTGAAGTAACCAAAGTCATCCAGAGGCTGGAAGCAGATGTGGGCATATGTATACAGCTGTCTAACTGCCCTAATTACCAAGATTACTCATGTAGCTGTGGTTCAGCACTATACAAGACCCAGTGTAAATGAGCAGGAAAATAATGGCTGGCTAAATCTGACTCTTGGCCAAGTGTGTGGAGAGAGAGAGAGAGAGAGAGAGAGAGAGACTCTTGAATGTTTCTAAAGACCAAATATCTCAGTAAAGATAGAAAGATGACAATATTGACCTTTTACAAACAATTGGTTGGTCCCATAAAGGAAAAATGTGCTTTTTCCATATGAAAAAGCAGATTTCCTTTAGAATCCTGATGTAGATAAAATAGGTATAAACAGAATTATTTAAAAGTCTCAGTATGATGTCTATGCATATTATGGTATGTTTCTATCTGTTTTCAGTGTTATCACCCTTTATTTGTATGGTTGTAGTCTTTTGTCTCTGAAATGTCACTGGAGTCCAGAAACAGATGAAGTTTCTGGTCCCCTTTATTTTGCTCCCCTTTTTCTTATTTCTTATTGCTTTTTTTTATTATTTCTTATCATCTTTTTTGAGCTTTTTATCTGGACCTTAGGGCCAAGCAAGCATACCTCTCTAGCTGTCGCTCACTGATTGACAGAAAAGAACACTAAAACCTCTCTGAACAAGGTGGTGCTTTTTTTCGCTCCCAAATCCTGCAGCACACTGCTCTCTGGAATACAATAATCCCCAACAGCTAGGCTCTTTCTGGGCATTATATAAATGTCATTTATATAATCTCTTTTTTAGTTCAAGAAAGTTGGGCCAGATGTCCCTGTGAGTGTTTCTGACACACTGTTTATGAAATGCAAGGGACAGCTCTTGCTTCTAGGCAGGAACAAAAGACACACATTCACATTCTTCTGAAAGAAGGAGGAAAGATATATTAGACAACAGGTATGTTATAATCACATTCTGGACTCAATTCCGTCTGTGGGAATTGAATGTTTCATATCAGTTGCTATCACTGTGAGACTTATGTGTTCTTTTGAGTTGCATGCTTGAATAGGGAGCAATGTCCGCGGCCTTGAGAGAGACACAGCAATAGCTCTTGGAGCGGTAACAGGGAGTGGGTGGAAGGTGTGTGAATGACAGGAAGTCGGCTTTGCCAGCACTTTGACATTAATGATGATTTGAACAATTGTTTCTTTTATGTTTCTGTTATTATTTTCATACCTCACCTAACCTTGTCTCCGTTTTTTATGGCCAAAGAGATTGGCACGATTATGCAAGTGGAAATTAAAAATAAGCCTTCTAATATTCATAACCTTTTTCTTCCTGTTGTTAGGTAGGTTGGCAGGATGGTTTAACTTTATCGTTATACAAAAGAACATAAAATAAAATACAAATGGAAAATTTTATTCTATATATTATGCTTACTACATTATATACCAAAGAACTCCGTGCTTCAGCAGCTTCTGCTGGAATTCATCAACTGTATCACCCCTCCCTTCATTTCCCAAGTCATGATGTCTGTCCCATCTTATATCGAAGGACGTGAAAAGACTGAGACAAGAAAAGAGAGAGACATAATGAGAGTGGGATGGTTATTGTGAGACAACCTAATTGATTTTTTCCACCTTGCCCTTGATGAATGAGCTGACAGAGAAGACAACAGGCTTTGTCAATATTAAGTGCTGTTCCCCTCCAAGAACTTTGGCCATGCCAAGCAGCCAGCATGAATTATGGAAAAAGCCATAAAAGAAGGCCACTATTTTGGTTCTTCTCATCTTTACATAAATGCTTTCCTTTTCTTTTCACTTCATTGGATGTGCCTATCTTAATCTGCTTATCTGTTTTAAAAGAAACATTTGATTGTTAAGGTTGTGAATCTTTTCCAGAATTTATTCGGAAAATAAGAATTCCTCAAGGTTAAGATTACGTGTATGAATAGTTTCTTAACTAGCTTCAGTAATACGTAAGTCAGTAAAAGTTTCTTTTTAATTATTAAATAAAGATTTACAGTCTGGTCCATAAATTGTAGAATAAAAATAAGTTGTTGTTGTTTTTTTTCATTTGGCCCCCATCATTAAAGTTGAAATTAAATACTCAAAATGTGAGCAAAGTCAAAACTTTCGACCCTGTGGCACACCAAACTGTGGCATTACCTATCCAGGAATTACGGCCATGTTCATACACGTATGCATCCATAATTAATGGAACAAACGTCTGGCAAGCAGTTGCACGGCCAGCTGTGGCCCGAGCCCTCATTAAACCATGACTAATCGAGCAGATAAAATGTCTGGAGGTGGTTCTGCATTTGGTAGCTGTTCACTTGACGATTTAAGATGAAGTCCAAAGAGGTGCCTATGCAAGTGAAGGTGGCCATCATTAGGCTGAAATTTTTTTTTATGAAATAACGAGTGATAGAAAAAAAAGGGAGTGGCCAATGCAACATTTTTAAAAAGGAGGAATTACTGGCAAGCTAAGCAGCAGAAAACAACCTGGAAAACAAGTAAAGAAGATGACTGCAGAATTCTGTCCATGGTGGAGAAAAACCTTTCACATCTGATGAGAAAGTCAAGAACACTCTTAAGAGGATAGGCATGTCAGTGTAAATGTCTACAGTCAAGAGATAGCTTTGGGTATTAAAGGTAATCCTTATGTTTGTAATTATGAAATTATGTTGGTTCAGTCCATTATTTATGAGCCCCCCCAAAATGGGGATGTGTGTCTGTAAATGGTTGTAATCCCTGGATGGTTAATGCCACACTTTTGTCAAACCTCTTGAATTAAAGCTAAAAGTCTTGAGTTCGCTCACATCTTGAGTGTTTCATTTTAAATTCAATGTGGTTGTGTAAAGAGGCCAAGTGCCAAAAAACTTATCTTTGTTCCAAAATGTATGGACCTGACTGTACTGTAAATAGAGAGAGAGAGAGAGAGAGAGAGAGAGAGAGTTAAATCTGGGTTTTGGTGTGTAGCTGGTGAAACAGCAACCACGCAGATAGAATATGAACATGATCATTAATCTAGACCCCACCTGTTCCCCTTTCCACCAACATATGTGCTGTTGAGTCACTCTATGCATATGTGTGTGTGTGCATAAGAAAGAGAAAGGGAGAGAAAACAAAAGCCATAAATTACAATGTCTTACTTTCCTCTTTTATCTCTATGTGTCCTTTTGTGTGTGCGTGTGTGTGCGTGTGTGTGTGCGTGTGCGTGTGTGTGTGTGTATGTGTGTGTGTGTGTGTGTGTGTGTTTTGTCCAGATGTTTCCAGGTGACAAGTTACTTAACATTCAGCATACTAGGAGGTGATGCTGGGGCCTTAGACCATATGGCCAGTCTTGCATATTAGTGTGTGTCTGTATGTGTGTGTGTGTTGCTTAGCAGTGTCAGGGCTTGTCAGTGCTAGGCTAATTAAGTGCTGGGTATTCATTTATGCAGTTTAGCTACTGCTGTTCCACTCTAATGGCCTTGCGCTGACACTACAGTGCTACAGAGAGAGAGAGAGAGATGAGAACAAGGGCACATGTCAGAACAAGGGCTCACAGACACAGGGGTGAACATGAGAGCAAAAAAAAAAAGAAAAAGAAAGAAAAGAAAATGCTAGAAATGTTTAAATAAAACGCCCAAAACAAGAATATGTACAGCTGAGGATGTGTAATTGTATATAGGTGTGTATATTCATGTACCCATGCATAAGTAATATAGACTTTGGAACAGGTGGGGTTTGTGTATTTTGCTCTCTTTTTTGTGTTCTTCTTCTTTCTTTCTCAGCTGTGGTGGAAATTTACTTATAAAGTAAGAATTCAATACCAAACACCTCAACGTGCTGGAGTGACATTTTATTCAATCAGAAGTCACTCTCAAGCTTAGCTCGAGTAGCCACTTTTCCCTCACTTACTAACCATAGCTTACCACAGAGTGCTAACCGGGGACTCTTTCTCTCCCAAAACATATTTACAAAACTACACATGCATAATTTATAGAGTCATAGAACAAAGAATACAATGCATGATTGGTTGCACATTAATGTTAATTAACATACATCCTTCTAGTTTTTACTCTATACAAGTCATATTCATGCATGCAGTCTACTTCAACATCCCATAATAGTTGTTTGTCACATATGGTCTTGTGACTTATGACCTGGATATGCGGCTTGAAGAAACTGTTAATGGGTAAACATGACATTGTGGTCCCCAGCATAAACACACACACACACACACACACACATGCCTACATGTACACACAGGCCTTCTGCTTACCCAGAAACATTTTACACATATAGAAAAAAAATTCCAACAGAAAGACGACAGAAACATACAGAGTATCAGAAGAATTTAATACGGAATACCACAAAAGCACTCACACACACTCTCTTGCTGATAGCATAATTACTTTAATAGATTCCACTAGCGATAAAGTCTCAACTCTGTAGGCTAATGAAGTAGCTGTGAGTTATCAATAATTTGCCATGTCTGTTGTGGCTACCACTAACAGCCCTGGAATCAGTGTGATCCTGTGTCTGATTAAAGAGAACCTGTGAGTATGTGCAGGG
>JAOVVB010000018.1:13197639-13208657 GCA_028570985.1 Heterobranchus longifilis | reverse complement strand
GGGGTGGGGGGGAGGGGTCAAGTGGCACACTCAGTTAGACATGCTATTAAGCAGCTTGTATATTTCAGATCAGTGCTTGTGGCGTTTTGAAGGGCTGATGGAATATGAAGTGCAACTCTTGTTTTTTAAGTGTAGTGAGTGTAATGGATCAACTCCTGATGTCTGTAGGAACATGTAACCACAAAACTGATTTCTATACCTGAGTTTTTATAGACAAGGCAAAAAATGAAAACATGGAATTTGTGATTATTTTATGTGCAGCTTGTTTACATTCAGCTGACTTATTTGATAGAAAATATTTTATCTAACTATTATTTAGTTAAAAAAAAGAATCTACCATATACAGTCCCCAACATATGAACGAGTTACATTCCAAGAGTCTGTTCGTAAGTCAAATTTGTTCATAAGTCCAACAAACATTGTCTAGGTATTAGGATGCTAACACAATTGGCTATACACAGTATAACACTGTGTATTTATGTGTTTATGTAGTTATAACACAGAAATATAGATCAATTCATTTATTTACCAACGTTACCATTATCCAAATTATGAGGATGAAGAAAACATGAAAGTAAAAGAGACTAACCATCTAATGTGCCACAGTTTTACATCACAACATGGCTACCCAGGTGTACACACCCCCTTCCAATGTGACTGTGCTCATTAACCAATCACATTTAAACTCATCTTCAAAAGTAATTGTCTTCCCAGATATCTGATAAACCCCAAACAAAAATCAACTGTTTCTTAGCCTCAGCAACTTTCATGCAGCCACTTAACCTGCAATGCTATTCAAAGAGCTGAAAAAGCATATATAGGATCTCACTGTTAAAAGACTCAAAAGTACGTTCCAAATATTAGATGTACCACGGGACACTGTGAAGGTTATTATCAACAAATAGAGAAAATGGGTAGGAAGTTCCTCTGATAAGTAAACTTATCAGGCTGCCAAAAGACCTAGGGCAAGGTTAAAGGAGCTGTGGGAATATCTGTCAAATGCTGGTCACTTCCTGCATGTAACAACAATCTCTTATATTCTTTAAATGTTTGGGCTATGGGAAAAAGTGGTTGGACAGAGTCCTTTCTCCTGGGAAAAAAAAAATCAAGCTTAAACAAATCACACCAAAGCATTTTACAAAATGTTTTATAGTCTGATGAGTCAAAAGTAAAACTTGGAGATATTATAATTATCAATATTATTATTAAAAACTTGCAGATTATCAACCAAAGATTCCACACATGATGGTGGCAGGTTCGCAAGTTTGCAGGTTCATGTTCTGGAACAGCTTCTGATCAGATGGAACTCTAGTCAGGTAGAGAAAGTCATGGACAGCCCCAAATTCCAATTTATTTTGCTACAAAACAGAAAATGAACAATTTCAACAAAAAAGGCTTGGCTTCAAAAGAAGAAAGTCAACATTTTGGGATAGTACAGTCAGAGCCCAGATCTTATTCATATCAAAACCCTGCAGAGTGACTTAAGGAGGTCTGTGCACAGGAGATCAGCTTGCAATTTGATAGATCTGGAGTGTTTTTGCAAGAAAGAGTAGCACAGGCAATTTAAAACCTTTTTTAAGGAGCAAGCACCCCTAAATTTAATCATAGCATCCTTAAAGAGTGATAAGAATGATATTAATAACGCATTTTTATTTTCTAAAATAATTTTTATTGCTCACCCATTACAGTTGCTTAATGGTGCAATCAACAATTACAGGTTTAGCTAATGGTATTCTTGATGGTGTGATATTACACTACAGTATAGTAGGTAGTGGCTTATCTTACATAACATCAGGAGTCTGCTCACCACTGGGAAGAGCCAGAAAAGAAGTAGTAGTTATTGAATGGTTCAAATTATTTCAAATGGTTATGTTGCTTTTGTTCAGGGGGTTGATGTATGGAAGACAGAAATTGCATGACAGTTTAACTTTGTTACATAAGGATCAAAAGCACAGATAAAGTAAAACATGAGCAAGTGTCAGGAAAATAAGATATGGCATGTCAAAGGGCTAAAAAACTTTGGTAAAATCATGTACATCAAAAATAATTCACTCTGTCAAAAATGGCCCTGAAATCACTGCAAATGTCAATTCATAGACGTTAATGGGTTTGTAACGTGGACACACACTGAAAAACGCTTTTGAGCTACTTGAAATGTGGTCTGGAGCCAAGGTAGGCTATACCCTGGACATGGTGACAATCCATTTCAGGGCACACACACTGTTTGGAAATGTGGGAACACCAATTAACTTAATTAATTTGCATGACTTTAAACTGTGAAAGGAACGAAGAAAACCCACCAAGCACGGGGAGAACATGCAAACTCCACACACAGAGACCCGAGCTGGGAATCGAAGCCTCGACCCTGGAGGTGCTACCGTAGAGTAAACAGTTCACCTATAATTGTTGTTTCCAATACATATACATTAGCAATCAATTCAATGCACATTCATGCGTTTTTCATAAAACCCTTCAGACAAAAAAAAAAACTGCTTTAAGAAATGTCTGATGTTAATCACTTTCATTCCTGATTTATTATTCATTACACTGCTGTTGAGTTCCCAGTAGTGCCAACAGTCTATATTCTTCTGTAGAACGATGTGCTAAAAACAACCTTGAGTAAGTGAGTTTTGACATTGCAAGCCAGTTTTCAGTGTCCTCATTTTCTCTTGCGATATTTTTTCTCCATCAGTGCAGCATTTATCCATCTGCCTTTAATAAAAGCACCATTGCTTTTAGTTGGTTAAAAATAGTGGACAGGTGTGTGTGTGTGTGTGTGTGTGTGTGTGTGTGTGTGTGTGTGTGTGAGAGAGAGAGATCGAGAGAGAGAGAGACACACAGACAGAAGGAGAATACATGTTCTAGAATGGAGAAAGAGATGGCAAGCTTTTTGAATAAGCACTACAATATGACATTTGCTTGCAAAGGACTAGAGCATTCCTTATTTCAGTTGCTGACAGTCTTTGCATTTGTTCAGTACACACAGGCTTTGCATGAGCTACGGTATGCACCTGCATGGAAGTACTACATGTGGTCATGTTTCATATTAATAATTAATCTTTCTTTTTTGTGTATAACAGTGAAATCAGAATTGGCCTGCACATCTCCAGCTAGGCTTTCCCCTGATCAGTTGCTCCCATCTCAGTCACGTCCTTTCTTGATTTTGCTTCAATTTGATGACTCCAATGGAAACTGTGCGTTAGTAGACCTTTTATGAGCAAATGAGCTCATGTTTGGGTTGATGCATGAATGAGGTGCATTGTGGGAAAGGTGAATGGTGCAGGAGTTTTCTCTTACTCTTGCATGATGAGTATAGACAGAAAGAGAGAGAACGTGGAGGAGGACGAGGAGGAGGAGGAAGAGAAGGAACAGACACTTTACTCTCTCCTTCCCTCCTGTACGCCACTCTTTTCAACCAACGTACCATTTTTGGTCGCATGAATCCGTCAAGCTCAGAGTCATGCCTGCCACTACACAGCATGCTCTGTGAATATGCTCTTCCAATATAATGACAGCGTTTCACACTGTTCCAGGCCATTTTATACAGTACTGAACTGTCTAATTCCTGCCTGAGATACTCAGAAAGAGCAGAAAATCACTGTCACTACAAGGCAGCCACATAAAATGAGAGCTCTGAAATTACCAACCAAAGCAGAGCAATTTTAGAAATCTGAGGTCAAATCACACAACATGGTCTTGCAGCATAGACAGAGCACTTTTATTATGACTGGCCAATTTGTTATTTGTTAAAGTGAATGTGTTTCCTGCTCAAATGTTGAAGGAGAAAGAAAACGATGTGCTACAGGATGTGGACACAGTTTCATGATGTGGCGTTGTGGGAGGTAAATGAGTTATATGCGTCGAAGTCAGAGATACTGTATAGAGAGAATTTGCTGTTCTCACATGCTGAGAACTTGCTGTTCTTACACACCGATTTGTCTAACTATGCTTATCCTGGGTGTTGTTTCATTAATCCTGCAGACAGATGATCTAGAACATCTGATTTAGGTCAGTGGGGCAACAGAACAAGAATTATGTATAAAAACTGACGCACACACACATAATAATAATAATAATAATAATAATAATAATAACATTGAGTCAAGAAGGTGTCCATAAGTAAAGGCAAAGTCAACATCAAATCCACAAGACTGTGAGTCTGAGTCGAGAAGACCATAAGACCATCAAAGACCATAAACCATCTACCTATACAGTAATTTAAATATAATTTTTTTTCATAGGCCATAACTTTATGCCTTTTGTTGGCCTTTGTGCATTGATCCAATGATCAGACCAGGGTGTCAAATCTTAATCAGAAAGGGCCGGTGTGTGTGCAGGCTTTCATTCCTGCCAAGCAGAAGCTACATCTGATTCCACCTGTTTAATTAGTTGTCCTTGGTTTTAAATAGACTATAAGGTGCATTGGCTTGGTTGGATTAAAAGCTTTCATTCACACCGGCCGTTTCTGAAAAAGAAATTATTAGATTGGATTAGACTATGTTATGATGAACAAATTATGTCTTGTTCAACATTTGAAAAAAGCGCACTTCCTTCCTTCCTTCCTACAAACTGTTGGTTGAGACCAACACCCAAGGCTTAATTGCAAGTACCAATTAGATTACCGATAATTCCAAAACAATTCCAACACTTGCAAAATGACTCGAGTTTTATAGTCCTACTCTTCTATTAGTCTAATAATACTGTGACACACTCCCCGTATAGATTTAAATAAGCAAATACTTAAGAGTCTTTAGTTGGATAATTACTGCAGTGATTACTGTGCTTCAGCTGGCAACAATTCCTCTAACCTTATCTAATACAGTAAATAGCTTCTCATTTCTTAAACAACCCCATTGGAAGACGTATCCCACGGTCATGGAAAAGATGATTACTGTTTTAGAAGAGTCAAATTATTGGCCTGCGTCAAGCTACAGAAAGCAAAATGTCCATCGCATTCTAAAAACCTGAAAGGATGCTCAAAAAAGAAAAAAAAAAAGAATGACCATGATATGAGATCGCATGCTGAAGTTGCATTGTAAAAAAAATCAACAGCAGAAATCACAGTTTTGTTTAATAGTGAAAGTAAGTGTATTTCCACATGCACAGTGCTATGATCTCGGGTTGGTTCATTTAGTCGAGTATAGGCTTGTCAATGTTATGTGGCAATAAAATGAAGTCAGCTGATGACCTGAATGTACTAAATGACCAAGTGATGCATTTAGTAGCATGGACATTTTAGGACAATAATGCCAAGATTCATTAAACTCAAATTGTGAAAGAGTGGTTCTGAAAGCATGAGGAATTATTTTCACACATGATTTTCCAAGCATCGACTGCAGCTCTGAAAGCACATAAATTTTTGGCAAGACATTGTATTTTATATTTGGAAAAGCACATCAGAGGCAGGACAGGTCCTGTTTTAAAGGAATATTACAACCATTGTTGTGCATGAATGTGGTAAAAGATCACCATTCACTAAACAGCCTCATAATTTATAAGAACTTAATAGCTAACATTATTTAAACGTATTGGCTCTGTATTGAGGCCCTGTGTGATGAGATCAGACTTTCTGTTTACTTGGTTAAAGATATAATAGAACAAATGACCCAATCATACAAGGACCAAGAGGTTCTACTGAAAAATGGTGGGGGTAGAACAATGAACTTTAACTTGTTCCTATTTTTTGTGGAACTTACACAACACTCATTACAACACTACTCAGTTGTAGTTAGCGTTAACTGATCTCATCCTGATGAGAAGTGGAGTGACTGAGTGAAGGGGTATGACGTTAAATGGAGCAATGGCTGTCTGGCACCTACAGTACGTTATCTATCTATATATATAGAATGTTTTTTGTGAACTGCTGACAATATTTCTCCTAAATTCAAAAATTCAATTTAGAGTGTAAGGAAATGACATAAAAACATCACAACACATGAAAATAATCCAAGATCATGCAGTATTTGCAGAACTTTAATAAATCAAATAAAAGAAAATGCAAATAATTTGTAAAGAAATTGTGTTAATTTGGCTAAATAACACTAAGAAATCAGTATTTGGTGGAATAACCACGATTTGCAATTACAGCTTTCATAGGTTTTGGTATACTCTCCCTATTTGATTAGATATATATTGTTATCCCTTACGTTTTTATGAGAACTGAAGTTTATGTTTTCTTATTGATAGTGACTTTACAGTGAAAACCGTTTTATTTTGTTAGCGATGTGTATCTCTATTGACTAAATGAACTGATGCATTTGTTGTCATGAGGAATTTTCTATATAAAAAAAAAAAACAGTGCATAAAATATCATTTTTAGCTGGATCATCACGTTAGGTAGTGCATTATAAAATTGAGTCCGGGTGAGAAATCTCAGTCTGCAATGCTACTTGGCTCTTAGTGAAGTCGCAGACCTTTATAAATCACCATGAAGCCCACAGACTTTCAGTTTTCCTGTTTTTGTTATAGTAAACATGTCATTTTTTGCTTTCCTCTGCTGTTTTTGTCCCATTTGTGTCTCTACTATTTAGATTATTTGCTGTCTTCTTTTACACTCATAATCTAAAGTGTCATTTGTATTGTCCTTTATTTGCCCTCTCTCTCTCTCTCTCTCTCTCTGCCTCACACATTCTCCCTGCCTCTCACTTTTTTTTTGTAGACAGCTGTGTAATTACAGAGGCTGCTCTGTCAGAGTAAAGCATTATTTTTCAGGTGATGTTGTGCTACCTGATCCAGGAGGAAATAAGTGTGTGTGTGTGTGTGTGTGTGTGTGTGTGTGTGTGTGTGTGTGTGTGTGTGTATACCTGTACGTTATTTATGAAAACAAGTAGTGCTTTACAATGACTTTAGGAAGATTACCCATGTTATATTTGTGGAGTAGAACAGTCTGCCTCAGGGGAGTACTACAATATGACGAATAGACAATATGGTCTCCTAAATACATTAACATACAATACCAGCACATTCTGCATTTTGTGTCCCTTTCTATTACCACATACAGTACAAGCACACACATACAGTACACAAATTCTTTGGAAATTTAGTTTTAGATTTACTGATTAGAACAAGTTATTGCCCTGAGAAGGGATAAACACACACAGACATAAGAAAGAAAGTTATTTGTACATCCTCCTGCTCTCCTTCGCTCACTATAACTATTTGTTGCACTTTGCCTGTAAAAATTGTAGGTTTTCAGCATGGTAAAGTAAAATAAAACATGACATTTCCTATATATTATATTTATTATGAATTTAACATGGGAACATACTGTATAAACTTGTTAACAGTAGCAGACTGGCCATAATTCCCTGAACACCTAAGACATAGTATACGGCTTTCTTTCTTTTGTCATGAGTGTAATGCAGCATTAGATTTTAAAAATTTACAGTGAAACCTTGGATTGTGAGTAACTTGGTCTTTGGGTGTTTTGCAAGACGAGCAAATTTTTAAAATACATTTTTATCTTGTTAAACGAGTGAGGTTTTGAAATACAGTATGAGTACTGGGTAATCATTTTCCATATTCAGTCTCAGTGTGCGTACGTCACTAATATAGTCAACATCTGTGTGCGCGCCTACTTTTTACTATAGTATTATGACCATGTGTGTGCGCGACCAAGTGTTGTGACTTTTCTTTAGTAATAGGTACTGCAACACAATAAATAAAAAGGCTATAGCAGTGCGGGATATCAATCTGTTTAACGACAATGCAATGTCACATTACCGCGAGGAGTAAAGGAGGCAAAAGTAAGTGTCATTAAAGAGCTCCTTGTTAAAAATTCCAGTTTGCCGACAGAGAATCTCTGTCAGAAGAGCAGTGATTTCGTTTGTGTGAAAGTCATCCTACACAGTAGCCCCCCTCCTCCACCTCCTTCTTCTCTCGTCTCACACTCGCCACGATTCTTTTCAAAGATAAAGTGTAGGTTAATTTGTTTTATTTTTACTTTATATTTTGTATTAATCACTTTTAGATGAATATTTTTGGATTGTGGAACAAATAATCAAAGTATCTATTATTTCTTATGGGGGAAATGAGACTCTTAGTTGCAATAAAATATTTGAATGGTGCAAAGGTTTTAAAGAAGGCCACATATCTGTAATTGACAATCCCGGCTGAGGTGGCTCTGAGCCCACTGCAGTGGAACACTTGATGCAACTTGCCACATTAATGCCACATTGCCTGTATAGTCCTAAACTCACTCCAAGATGTTTTCACATGTTTGGGCCAGCATTTTAAACATGACGCAGTGCATTAGTGCAGCACGGAATTATATAGAGAATTAAAAGGAGTTTTTACTCTCATAACTGACTGTTATTCTGCACAATCAAAAGTCCCGATTTGACTTAAACGCCCTTTGTATATTAATATTATATATTAAATAATCAAATCTTGGTTAAACATTTAAAAAATTCCCAAATGATTCATTCACATTCATCAAGTTCATGCAGAAAATCACGCAATACGCATTGAAGCCAGTCTGTATTTACTTGGATCACACAACATGCACAAAAAGTCTCGTAAAAGTACAGTATGAATATGAATTCTTTTACACCCCTAGTCTTAACCCTTACATAAATAACATAAGTAACTGTTAAAGTAATGAGTTTATTACAGAGATTAATATAATACTAACATCATGCACCAAATGAGCTTTCCTTAGTGATCACACCACTCGCAATAAAAGTACACAACGTGTGCTATGTGCGAGAGATGTACATATAACTCTAAATCAGACCAGTTATCAGGTCAGACAGAAACACAAACATTGTGACCACAAATAAGATCTCCAGTGTAAGAACATGACAGCATTCAGTCCACACTCACTCCACACCATTAATATTCAAGAAAAACTCTCTCTCTCTGTCTCTCTCTCTCGTGCTCTTTTCCATTTTATTTTCCTGTCTTCCACTTTATGAGGAAATGAGTCACAGCTACTTGTCAGAAATCCTATTTAATGCACAGCACACCTCAGCCCACACTGGTCTGTAGTGCAGCATTCGCTGAGAACAACACAATGCTAGTATTACTGATGCTTTTAGCTCTGATGGGGAAAAAAAAATAGATAAAAGCTAAATATTTATACAGCATCTCAGTTGAGAGATGATATCCCTTTATTGATATTCTGTGCTTACATTTCTCCATTATTGTTCTCCCTGCATCTAATAAACACAACCATGCATAATGGGACAGGAGATGCGAAGTCAGCATATACTCAAAGACATCTCCTCCCTGCTCCTGAGCCTTGGGTTACTCTGATTAAATCCTAGCCCACTGTCTGAAAGGGAGGGAGGCAGAGAGAGAGAGAGAGAGTCCAAATTCAACAAAGCAACTTTACACATTTAAATCTGGCTAAAACTGAGTAGGTCAGTAATCCCACCAGTGCATCCATATGGTAAGGATATATGAGGCTCATTAATAAAAGACAAAACCTCAGCCAACATCACCTGAGCCATATACAGTAGCAATACAATTCTCTAACCTGGGCCAAAGCCACTTAAGACATTAAGTCCACACCCAAACACATAGCCATACTGGAATACACACACATACTCAAACACACAGCTAAACATGCATTCAAACTCTTACGCACACCCAAACACACACTTACTGTATACACACATCTATTGCATCTATTCCTACTCAGCCACACACCCAAGCATGCATTCGTACTCAAACACACAATGAAATGCAAAGTTATACTTAAACACACACCAAAACAAGCATTCATACTCAATCACACACCCGAACACATTTATAATCACACAAAAACACACACAATCATGCACTCAAAGACACACAGCCCAAATCTAGACTGAATACATTTGAAACAAATAGACAAGTACACTGAACAGTAAAAATGAAATAAAAATCCCAAACCAAACGCAACCCATACACAACACTACACAGGCAAATTCAATTAGCTGAATATCTGAACAACAAGAGTTTAAAAGCAAGAAACAATCACAGTTTATAAATTAAATGGATTTCCAGAGTCTTGGAATTGGAATTGATGGAATTAATTTAAGACAGACGCACAATGAATGCAATGGAGAAATTCCCTTTAAACCCTGAGACCTAGAGTATAGAAAGTAGAAATACGGTAGACACACGTTTCCATCTGATCTGTATGTAAAATATGATGCCAATAGACAGAAAACTTATCCACCATCCCAATCTTCTCCTTTATGATCACTGTGCAGGAAATGAGCTGTATTTTAGAAGAAAATGAAGGATGTGTGTGGCATGTGTTATGTTATGTTCATATTCAATCTTTGTCATATAAGAAACACAAATCACCTCTAATCCACTTCAAATACTACCTACTATAATACTGTATATTGCTTTGTAATTCATATAAATGAATCTATACAGTATATCCGTCTGTAACACATTTGCTAATTTCTAGTTAGTGTTTATTTCTATTAATTATTGCTTTTCTGTGGTTTTATTTGTTGTTATTGTTTGTTTATATAACTCTTAGATAAATTTTCTTTGGCAAAATTGTTAAAATGTCTGTGCAAAGCAAGCATGAAACTTGAGAAATATAGGTAGAGAGAGATAGAGAGAGAGTGAGAGATGGTCTTGAAAACAGAAAGGAGGACAAAATTTTCAGCATCATGCGTATTTCAAACATATCAACTGTCGAGCTGTAATGGTCCTCAGCTGTATTTCGAATAAACCCATTCCTCACAGCAAACGTGTTCATTTCCCGTCATATACAGCAGAGTTTGTAGATATTTTAGTAAGTCAGAAAAAGTAAACAAACCATACTTTCAAATGAGCATGTGGGGAACATTTTGATATGCACACCTTCTCTCCTCCTCTCCTCTCATCTTCTCTCTTCTTTCTGTCATCCAGAGTCCAACAGCCCAGCTTTACACTTGTACAAAGACTGGGAGAGAGGAAAAATGAAAGGGTGAAAGTAGGGAGGAAGACAGCAGAAAAAGAGGCAGACACTTCAAAGGAAGTGCTCTGTGTGTGTGTGTGTGTGTGTGTGTGTGTGTGTGTGTGTGTGTGTG
>JAOVVB010000018.1:13187100-13197539 GCA_028570985.1 Heterobranchus longifilis | reverse complement strand
GCTGTATCGCTGCCAAATTGTTTGCCACCTGTTTAATATTAAAAGTGATTGCCAATTTTAATGCATTAGTCACATTACGAAATAGGCTAATCATCCATCATTAATCCGACTTTGATAGCGTGCCATAATGTGCTCATACACCGCTGATTTATAAAGACTGCTGCTCAGTGGCGGCGACTAGTGCCTTGAGCTGAAACAACGCTAAGAGTGAGTTAAGGTACAACTTAAGAACTACTTAGTGACAAGAAGCTTTCGGGGAACCTGGCCCTGTTTGTTTATTTGTCCAACTTTCTGTCTGTCTCTGTTTTCCCTGCGTATATTTCTCTGTCTTTGTTTGTCTGTAGCCTTGTTTGTCTGTCTTGCTATCTGTCTAATTGTCTATTTGCCTGTTTCTGTTTGTTTGTGAGTCTGTTTCCCAAACTTTCCATCTGTCTATCTATCTGTCTGTCTGACTCTCTGATTTGCGGTCCGTTAGCCCATCTGTCTATTTCTCTCTCTCTCTGTCTTTTTCCCAATCTGTCTGTCTATTTTCCATCTGTCTGTCACTCTAGGTGTCTTTCTGTTTCTCTCTGTCTATCTGTCTGACTTTCTGATTGTCTGTCTGTTACCTCATCTCTCTTTCTGTCTATTTCTCTGTCCCACTGTTTGTGTGTCTGTTTCCAAAACTGTTCATCTGTTTATTTTTCGGCCTGTCTGTCTAGCTGTCTGTATGTCTATTATTCTAGCTGTCTGTCTGACTTTTGGATTGTCTTCTGTCTTTGTTCCTGTTTGTCTGTCTGTATGTATATTTCTCTCTCACTGTACATCTGTCTGTCACTCGAGCTATCTGTCTGTCTCTCTAACTCTCTGTTTGTTTGTCTGTCTGTCTGTCTCTCTAGCTATCCTTCTGTCAAACTCTTTGATTGTCTGTCTGAATGTCTGTCTGCTAGCCTGCCCATCTGTCTCCCTGTCTGTCTCCCTGTCTGTCTATCAGTCTCTCTCCGTGATTGTTATAGACTCTGATCCACATGCAAAAGCAGTAAATGCAGTGTTGTGGTCATACCGCTCCCTGACTCTCACACTCAGGGCAGATTAATTACTCTCAGTGAGAACTGCCCTGACTGAAAGAGAAGGAGGAAAGAATTAATAAGGCCTGTGATATGAAATGAATTATACATCTTCATAAAACTTTTATAAAACCCAAGACTCAGAGAATCAATAGCACAGTACTCAAAAAACTTTCTCTCTCTCTCTCTGGATGTTTGTTTAATGTCTGATTGATTCTGCGTAACTGAAGCCTGTTTGTGTGTGTGTGTGTGTGTGTGTTTTGTTTGCAGATGGGAGTCAGGATGAAGATCAGGTGACGTTTGAAGTCGTTCTGCTGCAGATGTTTGATGGTGTCTCTGTGCATGCCTTTCATCTGCGTTCGTGTGGCGACAGGATTATTATCTTCACTCAGATTTGTCCTCTCTTGTCTTCGAGAGCCGTTACAATCGCTCTGTGTGCTCAGTGTCGCTCCTCTTTTCTTTTAAGCACTTAAAGCCAGTTACATGTTCGCCGTTTGAGAAGTACAAAAAAGAGCGGTGAGAAACACCACGTATCAGACGAGTTGCGTAAAAAAAAATGTCAGAAGGAAAATCCTGCGTGAAAAGCCTGTGTGCCTAGATGAACAAGTCACACACACACACACACACACACACACACACACACACGCACACACAAACTTACACAATACAGAATGAATCAGATAGGTATAGAGTTGTCTTCAGGTGTGTGTCTCACACTCAGGTCACTGTACGGTGATGTGTCTTACGCTGGGTTCTTTACTACGGATCGCTTTGGCGTGTGGAACGTTACATTCCCGCGGTTCGTCTCCTCAGGACGCGGAAAAGCATTTTTAGTCAATTAATTTACACTCGAAGCCCAATCAAGCACGCAACAAGGCCACTCATTTCCTCTCCTTCCTCCTGTCCTGTGTTTCATGTCTGTGTCTGTATAATTAATTTGTCCTGATTGCTGGATGTAACAGATCATGTTTTTTTTTCTCACAACAGACACACAGTAATGAAAATGGAGGCGCAAACCAACAGCCATGGACCAGTACTGGGTATCATATCTGTCTGTCTGTTTGTTTATTTGTGGGTTTGTGTGTTTGTCTGTCCCTTTGTTCATCTGTAGCTTCTGTCTGTCTATCAGTTTTACCATCTGTCTCTCTGTCACTCTAGCTATTTGTTTTACCATCTGTCTACCTGTCTGTCGATTTACTTTCCGTCTCTCTGTCTGCATCTACTGTCTGACTGTCTGTCCATTTATTTTTTATTCTTACATTGTCTTTCTGCTGAGCTCCCTGTTAGTCAGTCTGTCTATCACTCTAGCTCACTCTGTCTGCCCAACTGTCTGGTTGTCTCTCTCTTTTGCCATTTGTCTGTCTGTCTGTTCGTCTATTTTTCTGTCTCTCTGCCTGTTTGTTAGTCCATCTCTCTCTCTCCCTGTCTGTCTGTTTGTTTATTTGTCTGTTTGGCTGTCTGTCAGGTTCCTCATCTCTCTGAATGTCTGTCTGAATTTCACTGTCTGTGTTTTTTTCTGTCTGTCTATCTGTTTTAAATGTCACTATGGACAGATTGTTTATTTGGTGCTTTATATTAAATAATGTTGTAGTGTTTAATGTTTAGGGTTAAGGAGCGTCCCGTATCCTCCACCTCATCAGAGCGACAGGTTTAACCTGGAGTGATGTGTGCTGCGGTCAGGACAGTTTATAGCCTTTAAAAAAGGTTTAAACCTTCACCATCTCTCTCTCTCTCTCTCTCGCTCTCTTTGTAGTGGAGGAGGAGGAGCGATCTTTGGGATCGACAGCATGCCTGATCTACGCAGGAGGAAGCCCATCCCATTGGTTAGCGAAGTGGTAAGAACTTTAAACTTCATGTTTTTTATATTTACTAAAGACTATTGAGGGATTTCTGACAGTGTTTAGGTAAATACCTGGAATCATAATCATAATAATAATAATAATAATAATAACATGATATAAAAACGTTTTTCACTGCTCTTTCTTCTTCTCTCGTCCTCCTCTTCTGGTGCTGATGATGTCCAGGCGATGGTAAGTACAAATGATATGAGAACATATTATACATTTTATTTACCATTAACACATTTAAGGTCAGTTTAATGAACATGATGACTCTCTGTGAATGTTACTCGTCTAGCGTCTTCATTCGTCTAGCGCTAATACCCAGAGCCAGGAGCAATGTTTTGTTCACTCGTTCAGTTGTGTCTGACACGTTGTGACCTCATGGACCACAGCACGCCAGGTCTTCCTAGATGCTGTCCATGGGGTTCTCTTGGCAAGGATACTGGAGTGGGTCGAGTGGGTAGGACCATCTACAGGCAATTCGGGAACGCCAATTAGTCGAATCTGCACGTCTTTGCCCTGTGGGAGGAAACCGAAGAATCTGGAGGAAACCCATCAAGCACAGGGAGAACGTGGAAACTCCATGCATGCAAACCCCACACGGGAATCAAACCCAGGACCTGGAGGTGCAAGGCGAGAAATACAAGGGATTTAATTTAGAGCACTGATTAATACATAAACCAGGAAGAGCTGAAGTCAATAAAGACAGGAAGTTATTCCCAAACAGGAAGTGACCTAAGCGCCGGCGAGGCGCGGTGCCACTTTCTCCTCGCTCTGATGTGCGAAACACTACAGCAGATCTAAGATCGGCGTGAGAACGAGTCCTCGTCTCGCACCCACACGTGCGGTCCTCGCTGTACGTGACTCAAAGACGTGTAGCGTGTGTGTGTCGGCTTTGTGTTGGACCACGCAAACGCACGGCAGCACCCACGCCGAGGCATGCGGCCATCAGCCGTGACTCAGCACACACTGGAGGAAAAAAAGAAACTCAAACACACACACACACACACACACACGCACGAGCCTTTAGCCTGACTGTTTCAGAAGTGTAGTTTTCCCCCCTCACACAGAACAAAAGTGCCTGCGGCTCCTGGAGATGCGGCGCTGACACTGCCGCTGCCGCTTAAAAGATTTTAAAGAGAAGAAAGAAAGATAGAAAGAAGAGAGAGAGAATTTGACGGATATGTTTGCGAGTAACGATTAAGTGCAGCGTGTCGTTCCGTAATGCCCAGTGAAGATCTTTAGAAAAAATATTAATTGCTGCTTTTAAGCTGACGTGATAAATACACACTGCTGCTGATTCAAAAAACGATTTATCTCATAATCTTACACACACTCATCATGTGTCACGCTCTGTTCTGTTTAATTACACTCTTAGATTGTACTCTCGGACTTCTTTCTTTTGGTATTTCTCTCTCTCCCACTGATTTCTTTATTAAATTTTTATTCTTCATGTCTCCTGTTATGTTCACAGTCCCTGGTGCAGTCCAGGAAAGCCGCCATCTCGTACTCGCTGGCGTCTCGGCCTTCGCTCAAAGACGAGGATCTGGTAACACACACACACACACACACACACACTTTTTACAGTTTTTTTTACCTGGTTTCACGCACCCCGCCGCTAGCATTTTTAGTTAATTTTCTATATATATTTGGTTTCCTCTCACCCAGTGTGAGACGCAGTTAATTAGAGTGAGACGGTGGGACGTTGTAGGACTCGGACCACCCGTTGTCTTCGTTAATCCATCAGAAATGATAAAAAGTCAGTGTTCAGTGAATCAGCTTCTCTGTCGGTACAGTTTAAACTGATTCAGGGTTTGTTCAGTGTAAAAGGAAGTAGATCAGATCAGTGCGCACATTAAGATTCCTATAACGGAGACAGAGGACGTGACGTCTACAGCTGAGCCTCCGTTTTATTCCACTTCATTCATGGTAACATCTAAACGCCTTCTGATCTGACTCTAATCTAGCTGAGTGTGATCGGATAGCGACGTGAGCGATGCGCGGCCCGCCGCCCTGCGAGCGCTCTTCGGGTCACTCAGTCTCGGGTTCAGTCTCGCTCCGGGAAGCTGCACAGCTTTCAAACACTCCGATCCGTATACTCCCACACACACACACACACACACACACACACACACAGTGGTCAACCAAACAGCGCAGTCTAGTCAACGCGTTCCCGCTATGGTTGTGTGTATTCACTCCACCGAGGCTTTGACACACTCTCTCCTGTTCTCACTTTTCACCTGACGAGCCGATTACGGCGCTGCCGTCGACCTGACACGGTGCTTTGTTCCATGTGTGCAGGATCATATTTTCACACACTGCTTGGATTAAATAAAAAAACAAAAAAAACTACGGCTCACGCTCTGCTGGTGCATTATGGATCCGTCAGATCAACTAACCGATGCATGCTCGGGAAAACTCCTTTCATAGCTCAGGGTGCGCCCGTAGCAGCAGTTAGTTAACTTTATGTAGGTGAACTTTGACCTCTGATGGTGTGAGCCTATAGCTAATAATGGCTGTTAAGGAAGGAGTAACTAAATATTAAGCGTTGTCCAGGCCACCTCGTGCGTCGCAGCATGCTCAGTTTCTTTCCTCTTTATCCTGTAATCAGTGTTAGCGTCTCAGTGTTCATTATCTTCAAGTCCCAGTGTGATAAGGAAGTAAAACTCTGAGTCCCCATGAGTAACCATGTCTCACAGTAACATAATTAATCTCACGAGGACAATCGCAAGGCGTTTTGCGTCAGATTCTTGTTTCTGTAGCGTCGTGTCCTCCACACCACCCACGCTGTCGTTAGTTAATTACCCTGAGGTCTTACGTTGTTCTGTCCCACCACTCCCCTCCCTGGTTTCCTCCCTCGCAGAAGAGTCACGTGTATAAGAAAACACTCCAGGCTCTGATCTACCCCATCTCCTGCACCACACCGCACAACTTCGAGGTGTGGACCGCCACCACGCCCACCTACTGCTACGAGTGCGAGGGGCTGCTGTGGGGCATCGCGCGCCAGGGCATGAGGTGCACCGAGTGCGGGGTCAAGTGCCACGAGAAGTGCCAGGAGCTCCTGAACGCCGACTGCCTACAAAGTGAGTGGTTTTTCAGGAAGTCACAAACCTTCAACAAACTTTACTTTGATGAAGTTACTCATAAAGCTCCAATAAAGAAAGAGCCTGAGGTGGCTCCTCAGTCATCTCCAGCTTAAATCCTTCAACATAACGCAGGAGCTAGACAGGCTACGAATAACATTAGAGTCAGGATTAATACCAGACGAAAGAACACGACTTTAAGAACAAAGGAACTTAAGAACCAGGAGTGTCTTAGTGTTGTTCCATAAAGTATATCTCAGTGATGTTCTTCACTCGGTTCTTCTCTCTCTCTCTGTCACCGTTCAGGAGCGGCGGAGAAGAGCAGCAAGACCGGTGCCGAGGACCGCAACCAGCACATCATCTCGTCCATGAAGGACCGCATGAAGATCCGCGAGAGGAACAAGCCTGAGATCTTCGAGGCCATCAGGACGGTCTTCAATGTCACCAAACTCAACCACGCCCAGCAGATGAAGACCGTCAAGCAGACGGTGCTGGACGGGACGTCCAAATGGTCCGCAAAGATCTCCATTAAAGGTTACAGCAGCTTTTATTTCGTTCTCCAGAAGTGTTGGCGCCCTTTAGAAAACGGTTGTATCGGCTTTATGATTATGGTCATCATGTGACATGTGACATCACTGCTCGTGCATCGCTCTGATTGGTTAGTAATGGTTCCCGAATCATGGTGCTGCTTTCCCTTGGGATTTTTTTACAAGTCACCTTTTTTTCTTTTTGCGAATTCTTTGGTTAGATCCCACGTCCTGCCCTGACAGTAGGAGGAGCTGTGACTCCTGCATGACTCCCACCCAATCTGTGTGTGTGTTTGTGTTGTGTGTGTTTATGAGCAGTACTGAGCGCTCAGGGTCTGCAGGCTAAAGACCGCACCGGCTCCAGCGACCCCTACGTCACCGTGCAGGTGGGCAAAACCAAGAAGAGGACCAAGACCATCTACGGAAACCTGAACCCCGTGTGGGAGGAGACCTTCAACTTGTGAGTGACCCGAGATCACACATCTCTGTTTCCTCTATTTTACCCAAAGACACACCCACATTTCCATGCATGGGCTTCCAGTAAGAAACTTTCTGACCTGCTTATAGCTAGAAACAGCTCTTACTTTGAAACATGTAGGACACACCAATATTTCCATATATGGGCTTGTTTGGTCTGTCTACATCATGGTTTTATGATCAACTTTATTAACCCTCTCTCTGTGTCTCTTTCAGCGAGTGCCACAACTCGTCCGATCGTATAAAAGTCCGCGTCTGGGACGAAGACGACGACATAAAGTCTCGGGTGAAGCAGAGGCTGAAGAGGGAGTCGGACGATTTCCTGGGCCAGAGCATCATCGAGGTCCGGACGCTGAGCGGAGAGATGGACGTGTGGTACAACCTCGGTGTGTTTAAACACTCGTTCACTCAGCGGGCTCTCCTGCTCACTGAGTCAGGGTTAATCCACTCCCTCCGTCACACACTCTGATCTTTATTTATGCGCGAGACGTGACCCAGACGTCAGGCAGCCGCGGGCGATAAATACAACATTAACCCGAGCGTAATTACGTCTCGTAGTGTGAGGCTCCGTCCTGCGTTTTTATCTCAGCTTCAGCGGCTCGTAGTGAGGCGACACAAACTTCACACTGAAACACTGAAACGCTCGCTCAGCCACACACTTCACACCTCCTGTAGAGACACTTTACAGGTCTATCATCTTCCTCTCCCACTCATACCTCTGTGTGTGTGTGTGTGTGTGTGTTTGTGTGTGTGTGTGTACAGAGAAGCGCACAGATAAGTCAGCCGTGTCGGGGGCCATCAGGTTACAGATCAGTGTTGCGATTAAAGGAGAAGAGAAAGTGGCTCCATACCACCTACAGTACACCTGCCTGCATGAGGTACACACACACACACACACACAAACACACACACAAACACACACGCTCTCTCTCCCACACAAACAGGGTTTCTGTGATCAATTGGTCTAAACAATCGCTCGAGGCATTCATGTAGATTTGTTGCCTTGGCATTTGTATGGAATTCAGAAACTCCACACACACACACACACACACACAAAAGGTAGAGTGATTACTCACACAGATCATTACATCACAAATCAACCCTAAATCACGGCTCCCTGTGTTCCTCCTCGTCTCTATGATGACTGGGGGATCAGAAAGTTCTCTGTGCGTGATGTTTTATTCTCCAGCTCCTCTGTGTGTGTGTGTGTGTGTGTGTGTGTGTGTGTGTGTGTGTGTGTGTAGTGTGTTGTCTGCATGTCTGATTACTTGAATGTGACTTCAAACACGGCTTCTCATGCACGATACAGGTGAAGCAGTGGCTTACCTAACAATTGTGTGTTTTCTGTTAACTATTATAAACAAAGAATAAAGAATTTCTTAAAATAATTTGTAGATATGTATAATCTATGAAATGACTGATTTTTTGTCAAAATGTAAATAAAAAGATTAGTCTCATTAGATATAAATTATAGGATGCATGGTGGATCATCATTAGCACTGTGACATCGGACTCCCAGTATTGGAGGTTCGAATCTTGCTTATGGTCTGCATGTGTGGAGTTTGCATATCCTCACCATACTTGGTGGGTTTCCTCCAGGTGGTTTCCTCTCACATTCCAAAGATGTGGTGTAGGCTGATTGACATTTCCACATTGCATTGCTTGTTGCTTGTAGTGTGTGACCATGTGTGTGTGTGTGTGTGTGTGTGTGTGTGTGTGTGTGTGTGCGTGTCTTCAAGGAGTTGGAAGCCCATTCAGGGTTTATGTTGTTTTATAACCCGAGTTCCATGGGAAAGCTTCTCCCAGTGACCCTACACAGGATAAGCTGTAGATAATAGATGGATATAAATTATGAATATCAGAAATACAGCATGTGATACAACAGTCCAATAACATTTGGTCATGCAGCATTTCTTATCATTGTTATATGCACACTGGGCTTTTTCACTGTGTGTATCACTCCATTTGGATTTATAATTGTTCATACAGTATGGTATGCACAGCATTATCAGTGGACATGTCATGAATTTAACTTTTGTTGTAGCCCTTAAAACCTAGATAATTTTATAATATATATATATATTGGCTGTAGAGCCGCGATTGATGTGAAAATGTGCCTCTCATCCCACCCCGCTGAGAGAGCTCAGCCACTCAGCTCTCTCCAGGCCCCTGGCTGCGGAAGGCTATAGCATCACCCAGGACTCGAACCCGTGATTTCTGTATGATAGGGTGAGAACTTCACCACTGTGCCACTCGGGGCCCTAATGCTGTGTTTCTGAAATGAATCCCTTCCACTTGAGTTTTAAAGTTTAACATATAAAATTTATTAGATGACAATGAAATAGAAAGGCACTAATTTTACCAAAAACACCTTCAACACAAATGTAAATACATAGCCAGTTTCTCAACATCTATTTCCTCTCGCAGACCAAAAATAAACAGAACATTTGTCCAAATTGTATCAGATGTCATTTCAATTATAATTTGTTGTTTATAGATCTGTTGTACAAAAGCAATATGTCACTCACAATCATGTGGCTGTAATCACACAGCTGTGATTTGGCCAAAGGCACGAGGCCAGAGGACAAGGTTTAAAGATTTTTTTTACATCATTACTTTCAGTGATGATTTTCTGATTAATACAAGATCCTGCCTGCAAGCCGCCTCATGAACACTAGTCACACACACACACACACACACACACACACACACACACACACACACACACAAAGCAAATAAACAGAAAACAGAGCTTTATTGTGATGAATATGACTTGGTCAAGAGAACCACAACTGCATCAGACCTGAACAGGATCTCTCAGCAGGACCAACATCCTGACTAAATCCTCACAGAGGAAAACCACACAAGCACAAACAGCATTTGTAGAGAGAACAAACTTACACAGCATGAGGAATTCTGGGTTTGTTTCACAACATGCTTGTGGTTGAGCAGTGGGCTGTCTGATTTATTTATTTATTTATTTATTTTATTTTTAATGAATTCCAGATAGATTAGCTTTCAATTTCCATGCGTTTTATGGCCCACTATTTTTTTTTATTAGTTGGCTAATATTGATTACAATAATAAAGCAGATGAGTAAGCGTGTAGACGACATTGGATCAAGGTTGTTCAATAGCCGGGTGTTTGTAATTGAATGTGGACCGGATTCCTATACAACAGAATGAAGATGAATAGAAAAATCTGGTTGGGGGGGGGACACATGGCGAGCCCTGTTTTTGTCTGGATTTTGCTCAGAAGAATACAGTTGCTAAAACATATGCAGCAACAAAGGGGGTAAAACATTTATTTATTAAAGAGTAAGCTTGGCAGGATTAGCTTTGGGTGGGTTCTTATGTTTTAAAAGACAAATCACAGTGTGAGCATTAGTGTGTGTATGTGTGTGCGTGTGTGTGTGTGTGTGTGTGTGTGTGTGTGTGTGTGTGTGTGTGTGTGTGTGTGTGTGTG
>JAOVVB010000018.1:13152260-13163164 GCA_028570985.1 Heterobranchus longifilis | reverse complement strand
TGCTACAAATTTATTTTTGTAATTTATAAATATATTCTGCAATTGCAATATACCCTCACTAGCCACATGCACATTGATGCAGTTATCTAATCAATCATATGGCAGCAGCACAATGCAGAAAATCATACAGAAAATAGTCATAGGATTCATATCGAACATTATATAATAGGAAAAACTAAATGAATTCACAAGACAGGAGGGGCTTGCTGTCTACAGACTGAATCCATGGATCCAGCCTGCTTAATGTGAACAGTTCAGCTGGGGATGGTTGGTGTTATAGTGTGGGGAATGTTTTCTCGACATACACTGCGCTCCTTAATACCAACTGAGTGACATTTGAAAGATACAGCCTATCCAAGCTTCTTTGTTTCTGACCATCTTGTAATGGTTACTTTCAGCATGTTAACGCACCCTCTCACAAAGTGATCTCAAACCGGTTCTATAAATATGACTATAAGATGAGTATGCTTTAGTGGCCTCTTCATTTCAACAAAGCACCTTTTAGGATGTGGGAAAATAGGACATTCTTAGCAGACAACACTGCAGCGATTATGTAATATCAAGATGGACCAGAAATCTCAAAGAAAGGATCCAATACCATGTGGAATCTATGTGGGGCTCTTCTGAGAGCAGAGGGATTCTACTCGCTATTAATAAAAGCGGCCATAGGGTCAATGCAATGCAATCTATAGAGCAGTGACAGTAAGGACGATCAGTCAAAACACATTCTGTTCCTTCCCTTCATCTGGGACTCATATTGAGGCAGTTGGTTTGTTCTTTCTCTTTCTCACATTCTCTCTCTCTCTCTCTCTCTCTCTCTGTCTGTCTATCTCTTTCTCTCTCTCTTTAACTCCCTCTATTCTTTCTCAACCCGATTCTCTGTCTGCGCAGCTTTTTTTTTCATCTCTTACGTTTCCCTTACTCCCCTTTTACAACACTGTCTTGTGAATTACACATGCGCTGTGAATCCATTAAGTCAGCAGGCCCCATCTACATTCAGCAGGTGTCCTTTTTTCCATCCCTGAATTAAAAATAAAGCTGGCGTCCATTTCTTCTACGCTTTCCTTCTCCTGCAGAAGGTGAGAACTACAGATCCAAGAATGGAGCTGAAACAAAAATATATATATATATTTAAAAAAAAAAAAAGAAAACAGCTGGCCCCAAGAGACAGCCAAAAGAAGAAAAAAATATAGACTAGGTTGTTCCATGAGATTCAGTGTGTTACAATAGAAAGGAAGCCTTCCCAGTATTATAGAAGTCTTTCATTACCCTGCTTACAGCTAAACAGAGAGATCGCCTCATAAACCACTACTGTACTGTAATAACAGCAAGGTTAATACAGAAAGCCTGACTCACTTTAGCCTTGATGTAGTGTAGTGCGATTATTTGCTGTGAGAAACGTTGATGGGTGGTGACGGTGATGGTGGTGTTTCAACTTGATGCTTGACGGTTTTAGCGCTTTGAAACAACTTTCAATTATTTTGTTTGTCATATTATTGTCTATAATTACTTTAAATTAAAATACATGGCCACATTCGTTGTCATGACTGTACCTGTCCCAGTAACACTTGCACAACTTAAACAACAAAAACTATTGTAAGTTTTAGTTACAAACTTGCTTTTAAATACTGTGTATAAAATCTATATAAAGGGATTCTTTCTCATTCTGCCAAATCCTAACTTGCATAAGGTGGCATTTTGGAGTTACACTGTGTGTTCATTTTATTTTTGACGATTTACCTTATAGTAGTAAAGGTCAGTGATTGAGTACGGTGGTGTGTGTGTCTTGGCCTAAGGGTTTTATTTAATTCTGTTGGCCTATACCATGCTTAAGATGTGTGTGTTGTTTTTTTTTTGTTTGTTTTTTTTTGCTAAACTTCTCCGGGTTTTTTCTGATAGCACGTCTCACTGGGTGGTGAACCGCAAACTTTCCTTGAACTCCTATGTAATAAATATATTTAATAGGATTCAGGAGATATAGGGAGTAGAATGGGTGATGTTCAAACACATCAATGTAGACAAGTCATAGAACAAGACCAGGGTCAAGAACATGGAAATAGTACTATTAAGAAACAAGGCTAGAAACTTACACAAACACAGAGGTTGTTAAGGCTTGGCAGTTACGTACAGCAGGGACCTTTTGCATTTTTGATCCCAAACCACTACAATGTTGAGATCTCCGGAAATTGTCTAGATTGTCAAGTTGTTTTGGCTGGCTGTGGTTTGGAAGAAACTGACATTTTTCAAACATGCTCGACAATTTATAATATAGTCATTGATTTTAAAAAAACATTGTAGGAGTGTTTAAGTTATTTGAAAGTGGATTGTAGCAGTTATTTTGGGACTTGTACTGTAGGTGGTTTGTTCCTCTTTGTAAAGTCTAGAAATGTCTGTATGATCAATATACTACAATTTGCTACTGTTTAACTTTCCTGATCTGTCACACTGATTTCAACTCACAATCACATACCAACACCCTCCATAGTGGATGAGGGTACGATTCGCAAACTATGCCATGCTAGCTAACTAGTCTGCGTGTCTGCATTTAGAACTGACATGTAGTGCACTATGTAATGTAATGTGCAAAGTAATGTTAAATAGGAAGGATGCAGTCATATTCAGTATAAAATTAGATGAAATCTTGCATCATTTGAAATAAAATATTAACAAGAAGAATGTTCATAAGAAGGCATCCATAATAACAGCTTATCCAAGTTATTAATAACAGATGAGTTGACATGAATACAAAATGGCTTCCCTTTTACAGTATATAGACTGTGATTTAAAAAAAAAAAAGGGTTTACAAATTGTAGAGGGGTGAAAATTATAGAGTCGATTGTAGGTAAATCGTGAAAGTTTGTCGAAACTTCTTAATAGTTTAGCATGAATTTGATTTGTAACTGAGTACATTGTTAGTGATTTGTGAGTATATCTTAAGAGAATTTGAACTGGCTTTATGTAATCAGACAGTGATAGTGAGTGGATTATAAGAGGTTTCTGCATTCAGAGAAGTGGAACTTCTGGGAAGTTTAACATACCCTGCTTGTTTTTTATAGGAAAAAGCCATTTGGCTCACACTGCAATCAGTAAGTTATTAGCATTAACTGTTTTATATAAAACACCCTAGTAACTTGTATATGTAAATGTATTTACTTTTAATCAAGTGACTACATCCTACTCTGAAAAACTTGTTTTGTCACACTGATCAGTTTTTTTTTTCCTTCCATTTTTGTTTTGAAAACCAGTCTATGGAAGGAGCTATACCTGGAACTGCAGTTTGCAAATTAGATAGCATCTTCCAAGACTTGAGAAACTGGAGGTTAGGTAATTAGCCCTACCTTATCAGGCACTCCATGAGCAGTGGGTTGAGGCTGAATAATATACCCGAAGTTTTCACACTCCTCAGGAAAAGCCTCCAGTGTTTAGGTGGCCTAACAGAGCCTACAGGTTTAAGCGCATGTGTAAATTGTCACTGAGGGAAAGAAAAGCAGAGAGGAACCAGCAAGTTGAAATCCTTTCCCACCACACAATGATGAATTATTTTAAAATCACAATTACTTTAAATGGAGCTGGAGGTAGTGATATGCATATTAATTTCAATATAATAAGAATATATTACTGTATGTTTAACTTTAAATGAAGGAGGATGTTATTGCAAAAGATAGCAGGGACACTATTAAAGAGCTTGTAGTCTTGGGGATAGAAATAGGAGTGTGTACGCTTCAGGAATGCTGAGCACACTGAGTGTACGGCTCTTCTGTTACTCATTTTCAATTGATCCATTTCAGTGCCTTTTCCAGCATCCAGTTTGCATATTTATTTATTGATACTATAACTGCAATGAATGTGAAATGAATTTTTGGAGGCTAATCCGAGCCTGTAGTTACAGCCCCGTCACAAAATTCATATCGGTGTTGTAAGTTTATTAAAGCAATGTTTACTGATTTCGATTAATCATTTTAATTGAATCTTGAAGATTGAATTAGTTCATTGAGATACTGTAAGACATACAGATTTTCAGACTCTATTCAGGTTATGCATGTGGGTGTAAGAGAGAGAGAGAGAGAGAGAGGGTTTATAATTAGCATGTATAATTAGAGGATCAAGGACTTCAGCACTAATGAAGTAGGATTAATCGCTGGGATCATCAAGGACTTTCTATTAATGCACCTGCTTAATACACAGCATTGACATGCAGATCCTGTCAGTGATTTTGCTGAGCTCTCTCTCTCTCTTTCTTAAAGCAAAGTCATACAATGTTTATATACATATATATACAGTATATATACTGACTATGTTTAATGCAACAGTAAAATCACAGATTGTCTTTGGTATATTTTTATTTCAGGTTAGATCAGGCATGAAATAATTTTCAGAAAAGCTCTACTATTGTGAATCCTTATCTTCACCAGTAATGTTTCGTACATCTTGTTTATCCAGCAAAAGAACTGAACAAAATGGAGCTCTGTCAGTCAGGCATTATAACACATTATAATTTTTAATATGACTAAATATTTTAGCTCACGTTTAACACTTTTAAATATCTATTTACATATTTGAATAAAATTCTATGTCATAGCCAAGATGTGACTTACTCATATCACACATTCATGTGTTAAAACCCGATCATGCCGCGAGCTTTGACAAGGCTGCACTCAGACACCATTTACATTTACACTTAAATTTGCACTTATTCAATTGACTAACACCTTTTTTTAAAATGTGAGTAATAAGTAAGGAAGAGTATACGGAGTAACCAAGAACTAATTGCTGACTGACCAAAAGTAAGTGTATGATGACTATAGCAGGAGCAGAGTGAGCAGATACTCAAAACACACTTGGATTAAGTGCTACTCGACAGGAGTGGCAACGAAGCAATCAGATCAGCTAGAGGAATCTGATCTCATGGGAAAATTGCCCAAATTTGAACAAGTGAAGGTGATCATGTTGGATTCTGGTCAATATCCCATAAATTGTCTTAACAAAGAGGTATGAACACAAACCCCACCTTTAAATCTTCATTCGTGCAGCTTCTATACCACTTATCCTGTACTGGAGCTTATTCCAGGAGACTTAGGCCCTGAGCAAGGTGCAAATCCAGTGCAGAGTGCTCACACACACATACACACACTACATGCAGTTAGCCAATTAAACTAATCTGCATGTCTTTGGACTGTGGGAGAAAACTGGAGAACCCAGGGGAAACCCATATGCAACACAGACCGGAGGCAAGAATCGAAACCTCGAACTTGTAGGTGTGAGGCCACTACTTTACAGTGTAACCACCACCCTCCATGCCCCGCCATTACTTTACATTAAACGGTAACCATATGGCAAATGTTGAAGCATTCTTGAAACAGCAGGAGAGAGCTCATTTGGATGAGCCTTCCTTTAGCCTTGAAGTTTTTTGAAGGTCTCTTTTACATTCTTTTAGGGCCTACTGCCATTTCAGCACAAATATATACTTTGTGCTTTGAGGAAATTAATTCTGTCAGCTAAAGGAAGAACATCATATTAAAGAGAAGGGAAAGAAATCTATACTTTATCAATCTGTGTGTGTGTGTGTGTGTGTGTGTGTGTGTGTGTGTGTGTGCGTGTGCGTGTGGGTGTGTGTGTGCCAGCCGCAGGGCTGTCTATAGTTTCATTATAAACCTACATCTCAGTTTGGGGTTCCAGGCCCTGGTTCCTGAACCGAGAACTCATTCATCACTCCTCCATTCAATCATAGTTGCCTTAATTCATTCTCTCTCTCTCTCTCTCTCTCTTCCTCTCTCTCTCTCTTTTACATCCTCATGCCTGCCTGCTGCCAGCTTCAGCTCCTACAGTTATCCATCTCCCATTAATGACCTGCAGGACAGAGAGATATCTGCAGAATAATTCGTTACGCACTGCCACCCTCCTTCCTTCTCTCTCACTCTCTCTCTTGTGCCACAACTTCATCCAACCCCTCCACCTCTTGCTCTCCATCAGACAAAATGAAGTAGCTCCCAAACTGAGCTCAGTGTTCCTTTCCCTGCTTTCATGCCCGAGTCCTTCATGCCCGAGACTTCATATTCTCTTGTTATCTAAAGACTGATCACACAACTTCCCAGAACCTTTTCAGTCCAGGGCAGCTATTCTACTGCACTGTTCTGTGAATGTAGACCAGTGGACACTCTAATCTGGGTTCAAAGAAACTCAGCTTCCTTTAACTTTTTATGTTTAAAACCCATGACAATATAGGTATGCCTGTACAGGTACATGTTCAGGTTTCAGATGTGCAACTTTTGCAGTTTTCCCAGAAAGTACACATTGTTATTTGCTTTGAGCGACCTATTATACAGGGTGCAATAGATAACAAATTCAGCATGAACTAGATTTCGAGAAATTATGCATTTTAAAGAATCTGGTTTGTTTTTCATCAGTAGCATCTTAATGTCCCATACTGACTAACACATGCTGAATGTGAAAATGCGCAAGTCAAAAAGGGAACAATCATAACCGAAAGTAAATCAAGTTTAGCACGCAAGCAAAAGTCTCTCCTTGAATAGCTTAGCGGCAAAACAGCTTACCTCAAAAGATATTTATCTGAAAACCATCTAAACCGCTCTTATGTGAAGGTAAACTTAAGCAGTTTTATTACTTCCTGCATGCTAAAATCTCATGTCCTGTATATTTTTAACACTGCCAATACTGTAGGTTGGGCTTCCAGCGTATAACCGAAGTTATACTAAGATTCATAACAAGCTTGATATTAAAATCTCACTACCTAGTGTTGACTAGTGGAAGATGGGAACCTCTTATGAGTTTCTAGCTTATGCTCTCTAAAGGTTTCTCTTCACACAGTTGCCTTTGATTTGCTCATTAAAGGTCTTGATTCGGATTTGTGTAAAGCTCTTATGACAATATTTATTTTTACATTGTATAAACTAAAAAAAGAACTGAAGAAATAACAAGAGTGGCCCAGTATCTGATGTCATTATGTAATGTAATCAGTAAAAACCAATGGTGTTTTGTTATCGGGAAATAATCCGTTATGGGCTGGTGTGATGCAGTTACTCATTTACAATAAAAGTACATGCTGATGTGCTTTATTTTTCTCAGACACAGCTATTTGTCAATGCTAAAATGTAGAAATTAAAGAAGGAGTCATTGACAATTGTATTCAGATACAATACAAAATTAAAATATGTTCAAGTCAAACTGGGACTTTTGATGAATAACAGAACATAGTCAGGAGATAATCCCCTGCTACACTAAACTAGAGCTTGGATTATCATCCGGAGATCGCTGGTTTGGTTCCCGGGTGATGCTGTAACCTCTCAGCCGGAGGCCTCGAGAGAGCTAAATTGGCCAAGCTCTCTCAGCGGGGAGGGATGAGAGGTATTAGTGCTCCCACATTAATCACGGCTCTACGCCATTCGGGGCATCTGTGAGCTCACGCACGCGGAGGGAGCGGATAGCGCTGTCCTCTGTTTGTGTGAGGCTGCCCCCAACGGTGCGTGAGCAAGCAGTTCGAAAAGAAGAAGTCGGTTGGTGGTGTCACGTGGTTCGGAAGGAAACACGTGACAGCCCATGGCCCTCCTGGCTGAATGGTGGTAAGTAGCCTTAGTGTGGGAGCCCCCCCTAGTGACGGGAAGGAATTGGACACGACTAAATTGGGGAGAAAATCGAGGAAAAAGAATTTGACACGACTAAATTTATTTTAAAAAATTAAAAAATAAAACTAGAGCTTGGATACCATGTTTACCATGAAAACAATGTTTTCTCAATACGCTGGATCCACGATTAGACTGTCTGCTTCACATCCGAAACACTGCCCTCACAGGAACTCCATTAATGGCTCAAATATGTGGAAATGGCTTAGAGCAAGGTCAGGACTGTACAGGGCATGTGGCAGTAACTCTGAGCCGGGTTCCTGTAATGTGCAAGTGGTGTTCGTGAATGTTTGTGTATACAGTTCCCACACACAGATGCGTCTCTTCTGCAAGTTAGCGATAAGATATCCATCGATTTTCAAGGATTAGGTGTTCTGCTCGACAAATGTTCACAGGAACAACATTTGCACTATTCAAATGTTTTATTGCGAGAGTTAAGAGTCTCATCACTGTTCTGTGCTTAGAAGTTTTCCATGAATCAGTTTTATACCCTCATTTACGAAAAATTTTATCACAAGTCCCAGTTTGACTTGATCCCTCATATTTTTATCGTCAAATCGTGGATGCTGTAATTAATCCTTTATTTTTTTTAGGCCTTTTATTTGTGTGCCAATATACCTAATATAACTTGTGTGGCGATGTGACATTATAGAGACATTCCCCAGAGGGCACAGACAGGACGGCATGATGTCTTTAAGACGCTGCAAACAAGAGACCTATTGGGGACGCATTTGCACTGTTAAAAATGTTTACATGTTGGATATCTTCTAGACTAATTCAACAAAATCCTCATACTAAAGTCATCTTTAAGACTTGAAATATCAATATAGTTAAACCATAATATAGTTAAAGCATAATTTGCCCTGGAAATGTGCTTGTAATCCAAAGTACTCGTATATAGTAATGGAAACTCAAAATGCAAAAATATTGATACAAAAATTATTAATGCAAAATATAAAGTAAAAATAAAACTAATTGACCTGCATGTTACCTTTGAAAAGAAACATAGCTGGTGTGAGAGCAAGAAAGATAGAGAAGAAGAGAAGAACACACACACACACACACACTAACAGAATCACCGCTGTCTGTCTCACTGGAATTTTTTTTGTGTGTGTGTAAGGAACCTATCTAATGACATTTGTTTTTGCCTCATTTTGAGGATTTCGCAGAAATGTGACATTGCATCACCTGCTACACTGCTTTGTGGACACAAAATGTATTAAAAACTTTAAGCACACACACATGGTCACTATGCTTTAGTAAACAGTATACGAGTGCGCGGATGTTGACTACACAAATGAGGCACGTGCACTGAGACCAAGTATGGGAGCTGATTACCCGAAATCCTGCAGCATGAGAGAGTGAAGAACCTTTGGCTCAGATGTGATCAAGTGACACTCAGCAGACACAGCATATACATTCTGCTCATAGTGCAAAACCTTGCTCGTTTATCAAGTTAAAATTTATTTAAAAAATTTTTTGTCTTTCAAAGTGCTTGCAGACCAAGTTATTTGCAATCCAAGGTTTTACTGTAATATTCATTACAAAGCCTCCTAAGTTGCCTAATTTTTACATCTTACATGCTTTGCTTATATGTGACCATGCCATTTCTAATACCATGCATGTAGCTGTCCCATTAGTATCAACATTTCCAGCTTGCTATTGGTGGGCTTTTTTTATTTTATTTAGTTTTTGCTTTTTACTCTAATGAGTGTCATAGCAATGTAATGTACAAATGTGCATGTGACACCATAATCAGGCAAGATACCATGTAGTGTAATCCTTAAAAATATATATTTTTAATTCTCAGTTCATATATACAAACTGTAATTGCTCTGCAATATTAGTGCTGCATGCTTTAGCTGTCATGGCCACATTGCAGGCTGACATGACTTTTTATTACTAACATCTGCTAATTTCGAAAGTTCACATTAGCAGAAAAATATGAGCTCCTGTTTTGTAATGACAACACTGTGTTTAACTTGTAATTATATTTCTGTCATGACCTTGGAAAATCTAAACATCCTGCAGGTCAGGAAAAGCACACACATTACACATGAAGAGGTTAAATCATTTCTTACATATTAATCTTATTTAAATTGCATCATGGTAGAGGTGGGCTTGAAAAATTACATTGGTGCAGAACATAGCGTGCATCTTTAATACATGGCTGTTCCAGAGACCTGATATATTAACAGTACAGAATGTAATGAAAAGTTTTATGCCAATGTTTTTTTTTCTGTGACACAAGGTTGTCCCTATCCTGACAGATCAAGCAGAAAAATTGAAACAACTATACGTGCTATGTTATTACAGTAAATTAATCAACACCTCCTGACCAATCAGAATCGAGAATAAAACAGTGTTCTAAATATATTCACAGCAAATATGTCACAGAACCCCAGACGTTATAGTTATATAACTCCAGCTATAAGTAGCTGTCGAATAATAAATCCACAGGTAGGAAAGACAGCCAGGGAGTTTCAGTTTTTCTCACTCTGAATTCTGCTCATCTACATGCCAGTGATTGTAGTCTGTTCATATGTAAATGCCCCCAGAAGCACAGCTCATGCAGTCATATTCACTGATTACATATAGCTGGACAATTTAATGTCAAGGGCTAAATGGCACTATATATATATATATTTCTTTTTTTTTTCTTTTTTTTTCACACAGTTTGTATACATTACATTTCTTGATGTCCCCTGTACAATGTTTCTACAGGCATAGAACACTTTAGACCTATTTCACCCTTGTACTCACCTCCTTCGGTATCTGTTAATCAGCATACTCATGAGCTTTACCTACTCATAAACACACACACACACACACACACACACACACACACACACAATCTGAGTGACAGATTCTAAAGTAGTGCGATAAGGAAAGCAGATGGACAAAGTTAATTAAAAAGACAGGCCAGTCAATTTGACTCGCTTCCCTTTTTTTCCCCTTTTCCTCAGTATTTTTCATTGTGTGGCCTGATTTTAACAAAAGGATGGCCCATTCAGCTTTATGCATTGTTATTATAATATGATAATCATTTCTGAGAAATTCATGTGACTAGTGGGATGTGGTCACATGAATGTGCACAGAATTTGGGGTTTGACCAGTCAGATGAAATATGCATTATGTTCCTGTTCTTTATGTGTGTGTGTCTGGAACATTGGGATGTTTTGATGTTAAATGTGCATTTCTGTGTGTGTGTGTGTGTGTGTGTGTGTGTGTGTGTGTGTGTGTGTGTGTGTGTGTGTGTGTGTGTGT
>JAOVVB010000018.1:13090749-13109028 GCA_028570985.1 Heterobranchus longifilis | reverse complement strand
AATAATGTCATGAATGAAAACTCAGAATGAAACACTTATTGAAATTCAAATTGACATATTTCATGACAACTTTTTAATAATATTGTCTCATGATAATATATGAAGTTGACATAGTTACAGTATGTTACACACTTACAGAATCATAACCCCATAGGTTTCTACATTGTTATGAAATTTTAATAAGGAGTGATGTCTGTTTTAAACAGGTGTTATAACTTCATATGCACATACTGTATGTACTTACCTGTGTTGGAAGATGGTGTCCAGTTGAAACGGAAAATCTCTCTCAGGCACTCACACATGATGAACAGAGATAAAAAATAAAAAAAAAACTTTGCAAACACAAACTTAAGAGACGCAGTGGTACATTTAGCCGTTTCTTCTCAAGTAGCTGGATTAGACTGCTGGAGGAGATGAGAGAGATCATGTGTGCTAAATCCTACTATATAGGCAACTTCAAAAAATATAGACCAGGCTGGGTTTTCTATATCCATATAGGGTGCATCAACTGGATCCTATCCTATTGTGATACATTGTGGAACTTCATGGGTGCTGGATGTTACAACATTGTTGTAATGTACTTTTCTTGTTTTAAAAGAAATTGCAGTCATGAAATAGTATACTACTGTATATAGTCAACAGGGCGTGGTTATCAAAATCCAAATCAGAAAAGAAAAGGGAAAGGGGAGGATCATGGTTGGATGGATGGCGGGAACTGGGCCTAGAGTGATAGAAGATGAGGATGAACAACACAGAATGGAGCGTTAGCAGTTTGAGTCAGCAGATTGTGTCGTGGTAAAGCCACCAGTCTTTTGTTCCCTATTTAACTTGGATTACTAAAATAAACAGCCCTTGGACATCAGTGTCAGACAGAGATCAACATTAGTGATAAAAACTGACCAAAGAAAAACATTTAGGCACTCACACAGGCAAAAAGAAAAATCCACATTTTGATCTCATTGCACTTCTTCCAGTTTAAAATGATTAGAACAATACAATGATTTAAAAAATAAATTTTATCTGAATTTAATTATAAACAATCCTTAGCAAATAAAAATAAATTCAGGATGCTTTCAGCAAACCTTGCCAATATTGTACATGCAAAATGAACCATTACTTCAGTGTTGCTTTAAGGTGTTTATCCAAAGCTTTTCAGGCCAGAACTTCGTTCATTCATTTCCGCATGTCAAATAACCACATCCTAATAAACGTATTTTTCAGATGTGTAAAAACTGAAAGCTCCAAGCGGATATTTTATGATATACTAAAAGACTGTAATGATGTATCAGAAATGTTGTTTCATAAATCATATATAAGTATTTATCACTCATCTAAGAGCAATATGATTCACTTCTATAACACATTAAGTGTTTTACACAGATTAAAGAGCAACCATGAAATCGCATAGGTCAAATGTCTTATGGAGTCCCTATATAATATATTTGCAGGTTTTTGTGATGTAAAAACTAAATAAAGTTAAATCATGTCAGTTTTTTTCATCCTTCACATTCAAGTACAAAAATAAATAGGAATGCTTTAGGGAAGAACAAGTACTTGGACTATGTATTTGCTCTCAGTGTTGAAAGACATGAATCATAACTATTTCCAAAACACTAAATGTATCACAGTACACTGTGAGGGTCATCAGCAACAAGTGGGGGAAGACGGAGCACCATAGTGACATTACCAAGAACAGGATGTCTCTCCAAAACAGTAGAAAGAAAAGAAAAAAAAAGTAGGAATGCTGCCAAGAGACCTACAGCAACATTAAAAATGCTGCAGGAATATCTGCCCACTGCTGGTTACTCCCAGCATGTAACAACAATCTCTTGTATTTGTCACATGACTGGGTTATTGGGTAGGGTGACTTGACAAAAGCTCTTTCTTGCAAAAAAAAAGAAAAAAGAAAAGAAAAAAACTAAACCCTAGTACATTTTACCAAACCATGTGGAAAAATGTTTAGAAGTACTGTATATCACAGAAACAAGACAGCTTATCTCAAAGAAAATCATAATGTTGCATGGGGGTGGCAACAACACACTATGGGTCTTCTTCTCTTCAGCTGGGACAGGGGCACTAATTACAGTAAGAGAAAGGGAATCATGGATAGTTCCAAGTACAGTAGCACTCATTTTTGTCACAAAAGCTGCTAGACTTTGTTTGACAGCTGAAAATTCAACTTCCAGCATGATAACGGCCCAAATCCAAGTTAACAAACAAAAGATTGATGTTTTGGAATGGCTTAGTCACAGCCCAGATTTAAATCTTACAACCCTCCGTGGACTGTAAGAGGGCTGTGAATGTTGCCTCACCATTTGATACTTCTGGAGCATTTTTCAAGGAGGACTGGGGTTAAATTGCCCAATCAAGATGTGCTAAGATTGTAGACTCTTACCCAAAAAGCCTGTGCACACAGGGGTGTGCACACTTATGCAATCAGGTTCTTATATGTTCTTTTTTTTCCCCTTATGGTTTTATTTATTTATTTATTTATATATTTATTTAATTGTTCATTTTTTGTTGCTATAAGGTGGGAAATTAATTGACATTATTTAACTGAGTTTTATTACTTACATGTCATGTCAACGTTTTTCGTTTGGTAATAAATTAACCTATCATCAATTTTTTAAATTATTTTATTTGATTCAGTAGACAGTTTACAGAAATTACAATCAATGTTGCAGCAGTACCACAAAATTCAGAGTGACAAAATCAAATGCAATTATGTAATATCACACGTGTTCCCAAACCAATCAAATCTCAGCAGAGGAAACTAGTGCTCCAGAGGGTCTTACTGTAACCTGTAGCTGAACAAGCTGGTCTGAATTAAATTTGAATCAAATAATAGAGAGACAGAGAAAAAAACATTACTGAAACTATGCATCTTTAATTAGCATTACATTTAAAATACTTTATAAAGTTCTAATCAGAAGGTTGATTTATTTGAAACTGCACTAAGAATTATCTCCAGAGTGAAATTAAGGGTGGGTTCAACATGGACCACCAAAATGCTGAGATGTAATCTTACTGAGTGTAATTTTCACTGCGCTAAAAAGACACATCCAGGCCTCTACACACACAGCTTGAACCTTACAAAAGACATTTCTGGAGTTTAATTTGTACACAAGAATATCTCCACCCACTTTACAATCGAGGACAGGAATTCTGTTCACCTGTAAATAGCAAAACGTCACCAATAATAACTTCTTTGTACAGAATGTAAAGGTTAAAAGGATTAACTAAATAACTAATGTGTTCATAGAGTTAGGATCACTGGGATGTAAAAGTCCAACACCGTCAAAACTCTTTCAAATTACTTAGCCACACCCAGGTGTAGTGACAAAAAGTCCATTCGCAAAACCTGTGAAAATAAGCTTCAAGGTTAAGGTTCGCAAAACCTGTGAAAATTCAAGCTAATGAACATTCGATTTGCCAAAAGTGGTTTAGAACAACTGAGGATCAATTAAGATGGGATCTCTGTGAAAGGGATTCCACTGAGCCGAATGTGCGCCCAAATCCAGACCGATGCAAATTTGTTATGACCACTGGAAAGCTGAGGATGGTAATGGCTGCTCACAGCCTTTTTTGGGCTCTGTATGAATTCTGACATGGTCATCAGTGTCATTAATGTTGGGAGGAAAATTGTAGCATGTTCAAAAATTTCGGCTGCCCCCTCCCGACCTTAACGCCTCATTAATACCTTGGTATTGTCTCATAAGCGGTGTTATCGAGTCATTATTGATTTTATGCCCATTTATGGGGTCCTTATAGGTTTTTACCACCTCCTTACCTCCTCATATTAAATATAGATGTACTGTAAGTAATGTCAAAATTAACAAAGTGATATTTTAAGAAAAACAGTCAAGATTGAAGATGATTGAAATATACATTAAACGGTAAAGTCTGACGCACAACAGAAATGTTTTAATCTAAAATGTCTGTGGTTTGATAATTTTATTATCATTTATTTAGGGCTCAGTAGAACATCATTAAATTCCTTAACGGCCAGCTATAGAAACATTATTATGTAGATAACATGTCCTTATTGCTCATATTGCTCATGTCAAAATGCACTGTAGAGCCGTCTGGAGAGGTCAGAGCTACTTCGGCTCAGTGGAATGGGAGCCTTAGAAGAAAACCTGCTGGAGTTTGCAAAAGACTTGAGACTGGGGTGGAGGTTCGTGTTCCAGCAGGACAACAACCCTAAACATCTAGCCAGAACTATAATGGAATGGCTTAAATAAAAGCCTATTCATGTGTTAGAATGGCCCAGTCAATGTCCAGACGTAAATCCAATTTAGAAAATAAGACTTGAAAATTGCTAAGCTTAAGCTATTTTGCAAAAAAGAATGGGCAAAAATTTTACCCTCTAGATGTGCAAAGCTGGTAGAGACATACCCCAAAAGACTGCTGTAATTGCAGTGAAAGGTGGTTCTACAAAGTATTGACTCATGGGGGCTGAATATAATATACAGTATTCCATGTATATACAGGTGCATCTCAATAAATTAGAGCATCATCGAAAAGTTTATTTATTTCAGTAATTAAATTTTAAAAAATCAAAATCATATATTATATAGATTTATTACACACAGACTGATATATTTCAAGCGTTTATTTCTTTTAATTTTGATGATTATGGCTTACATGGATAATGTGGATAAATACTTTTGCAAGGCACCGCATCCAAGGACAACTAATGCTCTATGATTTGCTTTTAATACTTGGATGAAAATTCTTTGCAGTTAACAACTGCCTGAAGTTTGGAACCCATGAACATGACCAAATGTTTTTTTTGCGAACCTTTAACGTTAGCATCTCGAGGCCATAGCATCTCGAGGAAGGGAACTTGAGTTCCCTTCCTCCGAGATGCTATGCCAGGCCTTTGCTGCAGCTGCCTTCAGCTGCTGCTTGTTTGTGGGTTTTTCTGCCTTCAGTCTTGTCTTGAGAAAGTGAAAAGCATGCTCTCTTAGGTGGAGAGCATGTGAATGACTTGGCCATGAATATCCCATTTCTTTCCCTTGGTTAGCTTTTGCTGTATGTTTTGGGTCTCTATCCATCTGCAATATGAAGCAGTGTCCTGTAAGTTTAGTTCCCTTCCTATGTTCAACAGTTGATGTGGCACGCTTTCCAATTTTTTTTTATCAGTACAAAGAATCTAGCATAGTCTCGTCTAAACTTTCTGTTTTTGAGTGTTGCCAGTAGTTTTATCCATGCTGTGAAGCATCTGTATTTACTTCTTAAAGCTGTCTCCTTGAGAGATTTAGAGATCCAAGAGATTCAAACGATTTTATTTGCCATTTGTACACATACCAACAGCATGAGTGCATTGGAATTTTTTTGTGCAGAAACTCTCTGAGTGAGTAATAAAGATAGATAAGAAAAGTAGGAGAAACGTATAGTACAGAAAAATAAATAGTAGAAGGATTTATGCTATATCACTATACACGCTATAACATTATCAAGTACTATAATGTACTTTGGTATTTTTTAAACATGATCCCTAGATACCAACTGTCTGTGGCTGGAAAGAAACTATTATAGAAATGTGCTTTGTGTGTGATGTGTCTGAAGGTGTGTGATAAAGCGTCCATTGGGCTTGGTGATGTTTCCAAACCAGACCATAAAGGCACATGTGAGGATGCTCTCTATAAGACCGCAGTAGGGGTGAGTCCAGTCTTTGTAGCAGCCTAATGAAGTATAGCAATTTCTGGGCCCTTTTCACTGTAGTTACAGTGTTTTTGGTCGAGCTCAGGTTTTATGTCATACGAAGGCCCAGAAACCTGTCCCTTTGATGATGAGAGGCAGCAGGGGGTGTAGTTTTTTTCTGGGTCCATGATTATTTCTCTGATGTTTTCTGTATTGAGGATGGGGTAGTTTTGTTCTCCATAAACAAGAACAGGGAACTGTTTGACCAGTTCCCTGTTATTCTTCCCTATTTAATAGGTTGTATTTCTGCAATGTGAAATAAATAGAAATATCCAATAAATCAAAATATTGGGTTAAAGGTCATATGTGTTTGTTGTTTTCTATGTGTAGTAGGAAACTTTTGTGCTGAAAGATGGCCTGTTCCCCTGGCTACCACCCACATATATATTTCAGACATGTGGGAAACATTGTGATGTCAGTTGTATGACTCTTAACTGTAGAGTTTGGCAATGAAATGCCTACCTCCACAAGAGTGTTCTTGACTTGGCTTGATGTTATGATGTTATTCTTCACCTTGGATAAAATTCTGAGGTCATCAACTTTAGTTGTCTTCTTTCTTCCAGGCCTTTTGCTGATGCAGATTAATTCCTTTTCAGAATGTTCCAAACTGTTGTAATAGTCACTCCCAATGTTTTTGCTATCACTCACAAGCCTAATGATGGTCACCTGCACTTGCATGGACACCTCTTTGGACCTCATGTTGAGAGTTTGATTGAACAGCTACCAAATGCAAATGTAGCTCTCAGAACCACCTCCATGCCTTTAATCTACTTGAAGGAACTGGCCACACCTGGCCATGTAACTGCTTGTCAGCCATTTTTCCCATTATTTATGAAAATGGCTGTAATTCCTGAATGGATAATGCCACAAATGCACAAACACATTTTATTATTATTCGATATTATATCAGAATTTTTTAATAAAAAGGTGAGCTACAGTATCTATCGAGTCTCCTCCTCTTTTACATCCAGCTGACAGGATCCTTGTCTATCTGTTAACACCAAGTCTCGAGGCAACAGTTTTTTAAGAAGGCAATAGTTCTCAGTCACATGCTTATCATTGACCATATCCCCCACCCTTTGGAAATAAAGGAGAAATATCCCTGTGGTGTAATACACTAGGTTGTGCTTGTGATTATGGTGGGGAAATGTATGTGCTCTAGATTTCAGATTTGGTATTCTGTCTATATTCATTTCAAAGCAATCCACAATAATCACAACATGGATGCTCAAAGCCTCCCGTCTGATGCGGCATGCTGCGTTGCAAGCAATGTCTTTTTGGCTGGCCCACTAAATGGCTCAGATGTGTAAAGATTACACCTATGGTATCTCAAAATGTGGTGGACTGGCAGATTCAGCCTCAGGCGCATCAGGAAGGTAGGCAGGAAGGAACCTGAGTGAGCACTTCCATCAGAACAGAATAAAAGGGAAGCCTAGTGTAGTACTTAACCTTTATAGTTATCTTTTAATAAATTCTCATCTATCTTCTGTTGAGAGAGCTCTTCCCTCAGTTTCCTGTTTTCCTCTAACAAGCATAACTACATCAGCATCATGCCTGAGGCTACAAAAACTGCATTCCTGCTGCTCTCTGGTGGTGACCAAGTTCAGTGTTGTTCACTGTGAGAGGTTTTTTGTCTCTTTGTCCTTATGTTAAACATCTCAGGGTTTGTAGCTTTGGCTTCTGTGTGGCTACGGTGCAATGATGGTACCCAGTTAGGATGACACTTTAGCATTTCAAAGGCTGGTTTCCCTAAACAAATAAACAAACAGAATTTACTGGCTTATGTACACTCTCAGACAAAAAAGTACACAGTGGTACAAATAATGTTCCTTGAATCATAATTTGTTCTGGAAGCGTGATTGTATATCAAAGCACTCGTAGATCAAAGTTAATTTCCCCATAAGAAATAATGAAACAAATCATTCCCTTCTAGCTAGATATACAGATAGATACCAGTGAGTGTACTGTTTATATACAGAATATATTTCATTATTTCTATATATAGAAATATAGAAAGAATGGAAAAAATAGTATGAGTGCTTTAATATACAGATAGTGTACTGTACATATACTGTATATAGGTAGAAAGATAAACAGAAATTCAGTTTGGTGTGCCACAGTTGTTTGTGGCCTATGTGTGTGTGTGTGTGTGTGTGTTTGTGTGTCACAGGCGTGCTGCAGGCATTCCTCAACAAATGTAACAAGAGGCAGTGTCATCATCAACTTATGGTGAGGTAATAATATATATTCCTTTGATTACCAGATCATCGTTGGGCGGATGTACACGGACGGAGCTGTCAGTAACCTCTAGTTTTAAAAGCACCAGTCAGATCAGTAAATGTTAAATAATTTAAATTGTCTTTGAAAAAGCCACTGATAATGCATTGATGCATCAAAGTAAAAAAGGTATAAGGATCAACATGCTCTTAAAGAATAGTTTAGAGTTTAGAGTGGTGACATCACAGTATACAAGTTTTAGATTGTTTACAAAGCTGTTTATTATTTAAATAAAGTGCGAAGGAGCACAACATGCAGAGGATGTCTGTTATTTACTCCCAAACTGAAGCCTATCAGGTGCTTGATGTACTGGGGAAGGGCACATTTGGAAAAGTGGTAAAATGCTGGAGACACAGTGACGGAGAGCTGGTGGCTGTCAAAATCTTGAGTCATGAAGACATTGGGAGCCAGTTGATGAGAAATGAGCTGAATCTGATCACCAGGTTACAGTCTACTTTCAAGAGGAGTCATATAGTTCACTTTTTCGAGGGATTTTGTGACCCAACTCAGCACTACTTGGTATTTGAGATGTTGCAGAAAAACCTGCGCGAGCTGCAAAGGGAGAGCAGTTTCAGGTCTTTGCCTGTGCGCCACATCAGGACTATTACTTGTCAGATACTGAAAGCATTAGCAAAACTCAGAGAACTGGCCATCATTCACGCCGACCTTAAACCTGAAAACATCATGATTGTCAATCAGCAGCGCTTTCCCTTCAGGGTCAAACTGATTGATTTTGGCTCATCCAGTGTTTTCAGTGAAGTGCGCTTTGTCAGAGAACCCTACATGCAGACCAGGTTCGTAAAAATCTGAGCAAAGTTTCTGTCTGTCTGTGTTAGCACTGATGTACAGTGTGTTAGCACACATTTTTTAAATTAGTCTCAAGTTTCAGCTATTTTTTTAAACAGTTAGTGGTTTATTGTATACAATGAACATAAATGTCCATGTGCAAATTTTTACTATAGGAACAATCCTGTATTAGAATGAATGCATTATATTAACCTGTGTTTTGAGGTTAGAGTTGATTTGATAGAAAAATAATCAAGTCAACAGTGTGGTGTAAATTAAATAGTGACTCATAAGCAATTTATTGAGGTATGTTACTGGAAACTAGGCTTTAGTTAACTAAAGCTATGTTTACACTGTCAGTTAAATGTGATCCAATTCCGATTTTTTGCTCATACTGTATGTGACACATATCGGATATGTTCTATGTCCATGTAAACAGGGAAAAAAAACGCATGCATTCCGATATTTCGAGATCGGTTCCAGGCCTCCTTCATTTGTAGAAATAAATCAGATATAAATCAGATATGTGCTAATGTGATTGTCGTGTAAACAGACAGATTGGATTTCCTGATGCATTGTGTTCTGTACGTCATTAAAACTGCGACTTCTTCGCGGTTTAATGACGTAATGTTATTCTCCGGTGGAAGCGCGTGTAGAATGATAACATCACAGGTGATGTGGAAGAGGAAAAAGCCCCCCGCCTTGTGTTATTGTTTATTTAGGCTAAATAACATTAAGAAATCAGTATTTGGTGAATGAAGCATATGCACAGGCTGCAATTATGGCGTTTCCATTTCAAAACCATGGTGACATTTCGCAAACTTTGCATATATCGCAGAGCTAGCGTCAAGCATATTTCGCCTTCGTCCTTCTTGGCTAGTGCTCACTATATAAGCCTCTCGTATCCAGTGTTATGATCTTGGGTTGCTTCAGATGGTCAGGTCCAGTCTCGATAAAATGAAGTCAGCTGATGACCTGACTGTACTGAATGTCCAGGTTATCACATCTATGGAGTCTTTTTTCCCCTAATGGCATGGGCATATTCCAGGACTTAATAGTGAGAGTGGTTCTGGGGGCATGAGGCATCATTTTCACACATGAACTGACCTCACATTGTGTGCTGTAATCACAGCTAAAGGTCACTGAATGAAATCTTTGAGTGTTTAAATTTTTTTCAGGTTTTGTAAATTTCTAATAATAGTAGTAAAAATAGTGAGTCATAACAGCTTTGGAATATTGTTAATTGCATAGAATATGCTGTATGTGTACAGTCAAGTCCAGAATTACTGGCACCTTCCAAGAGAATGTGCAACAATGTAGTATGAAGTACTACACATAATAAATGACGCTTATTATAGAGTAGAGTTTAAAGGTCCTGTATTTTACTATTTCTTTAACAAGCTAGCTTAGGACTTAGAGCTTCCCCAACATGTGTCTGTTAATGCTGTAGCTATTATAGCATTAACAGGCACCCCCAGATAATGTATTTTTACTATGCTATGCTGAGGCACACCCTTCCAGAAGAAGAGTCGAGGAACAATGTTTTTCATGTTTTTTTGCTTATTTGTTTGTTAGTACATTCACAAACCTTGGAGACTAATCAGAATGTCTAAAAATGAATAAAAAGTAAATTCACTTTGCACAATAGGTCCCCTTTGAATCTTAAAATGATGACGAATCAAACAAAATATACTTTAATAAGTACTTTGGTTAAAAAAGAAATCCATGATGCAAGAAAGTTAGACTCTTTATCTTCTAGAGGTTACATAGTCTATCACAGCATGTCTAGACGCAAGCTGAAATCTTTCAATAGACGCTGGATGTGATGTCAGTTCATCGCAGGGCATCACACAGATCTACTGATTGAGGTTGGGAGGAAAACTACGAGAGGAATCCCATATAGATCCAGGATAATGCACAAAACACCCCACAGATGGTAACCTGAGCTCACGATCCAACACTGTATCATGGAACTGCATAAGCACTGCATTCACTTGAAGCCTTATCAAGACAAAGTGCTTACTGATAATAAATATCTTCATTCATCTTCTATACTGCTTATCCTGTACAGGGTCATGGGGGGCCTGGAACCTACAGTATCTCAGGAGACTGTGGGTATGTGGCAGGGTGCCAATCTATTGCTGGGCACTTGCACACACACACCAAGCACAAGGAGAACACTCAAACTCCACACACACATACCTGAGGCAGGAATCGAACCCCTTGACCCAGGGGGTGCGAGGCCACAGTGCTAACCACTACGCCACCTGGTCATAAATAAATAAATGATAATGGTTAAAACTATTGCTGTTTATTATTCCCATATTCTCAAAATGTCACTCCTCTGTTTAACTTAACAGGCTGTACATATGACACAAGAAATCAACTAACAGAGCTGCTGGTACATAACTGAATCCCTTCGGCATTCGGAAACAGTCCAAAACAAGACACTGTATCAAAATCCCCCATTTTTAGTCCACGTCTTCTTTCCAGCTGGCTGGTGCAGAGCATCATACTCCAGCTTTTATAGCATCGTCTCGCTTTTAATGACCTGACAGTGCCCGAGCACCAGCGTGTAAGATGAAAAGAGCACAACTCAAGCTCTTCATTAACGAGGCTTTTAACAAGGAGGACTTGGCATTGCATGGTAATTACAGATGACAAAGCGAGCAGGCAGAGATCAGCGAGGCAATTCTCACCACTTAATCGACCCGAACACACATATGCATACACAAACATGGGAAACGCACAAACACAGGCTGACACGATGCAGACGAGTGCCGAGTTTCACCTGTGCGGTGTCAGAGGTGTTATATAAACACGGATCATTTGTGACAACAAAAAGTACGTCGACTGAAAAAAATTGAGGTGTGTGCATTGTGTTTGCTTAAAATAGTGCTATGTGTATGTGTGACAGAGGCAGAGAAAGTGAGAAAGGCCTACTTACTGTATATGTGCTTGTTTAAGCAAGCGAAGTACTCATATGTCCCAAGTGCTCACAGCTTTCCTTGAATGTCCTATCTATTATAAATTCCCAACCACCCATTTTTTTTCCTCTATCGCTCTCTCTCTCTCTCTCTCTCTCTGTAGAAGTGGCAGTGTGTGGAGGACTCCACCGGGAAGCTGAGGCTATATAAGTGCAAAGGCATGGCCAGTCTTTCTGCAGTAAGGAAATCTGTGTCCAACACTAAGCCCCAGTTTTACCAACGCACTCTCAGCGCCAACGCTAAACCTAACACAGAGCCTGAAGAATGCAACTGTGACTTCAGCAACTACAGGCTTGAGACAATGAAGAAAAAGACTCTGCTGTCCAAAAAAAGTAAGCAATCAACAGAATTCTGTGCATAATATAAAGATCACATCCATACTTTTTGGAAGGTTGTGTTCCATTTCATATGAGACAATCAGCACCCAAGATGTATTTAAATAGCTTTTCCAATTGATTAAACAAAGAGGATCGAGGAGGTTTGATATGCATACTAACAAATCAGTCCGTGCAACCCACATTGAACAAATACAACCATTTGCACTTTGTTAGAATAATGCATAACTTCCAAATTCATATGAACAATTTGCATGATTGTGGTTTTTTAATGCAGCAGCCATATTTTACGTCAAAATTATTATTACTGTAGGAGGAATTTGGTCAAAAAGCTGATGCACATGCACACACTGATCACATGCACACAGTGTTTGTCTTCTAGTGTGAATATATACGAGTTATCCTTTATATGGCTGTGAGAAATTAATTTCACACGAAAAAAAACACCCTCTTTGCCTAACACACATTATAGTTTAGGACTAGATGGCAGGATGTTCAAGCTGTAGGCAGATTTCTGAGATTTTTCTCTTTTTTTTGCAGTAATATTATAACCACTCTGAACTCATTTTCATAATTAGCTCTTTATAGTTATCTTTGGCGACTTTGGAGAATTTTGCATTAACTGCCAAAAAAAAAAAGATAATTGATGCACTCTCTTTCAATTAAGCGATTCAATTCAGCTGTGTTTAAATCAAGAGGGATTATACAGTATTTAGTAGAGGTGTGCTGACTGTGTCAGCTTCTCGTTTACCCCTAACGACTTCTTTTCTGCTTGCTTAGCATCTGTGTGCCTGATTTTAAGCTAAATAAAATCCAGTTCAGCTCCAGTTTTGTTTTTTTTACCCATTTTGTGTCCACTATTTTAAGCATGAGGTGTACGGTGGCACAACATGTCTGTGTGGCATTCCTGTGGGTTCTCCACTTTCCCACAGGAGGACTGAGTACTGTAAGTTCTTACTAAGTGTGAATGAGTGTGTGAATGTGTATCCCATCATTTCACACTGGCACCCCGTCTAGGGTGTATTCTCACCTTGTGCCCTGGGACGAGCAGTGGATCCACAATGATCAGGATCAAGTGGTTAAGGAAGATGAATGCCATAATGGATGTACAAATATATTCAGAGTAATCCATTCTGTGTGGTAATAGTGAATGTTAGTAATTTTGTTAATGGTGAAAGGCATAGGAATTACTGTAGTAGAGTCACTGTGCTACTATCGAGGTAATCACGATCTCAAGGCTTCTGGTGGTTCTGGTAGGCAAGGTGTATTTTTATATAGTTCACACATTTTTGTGTATGTAGTGAAAAGTATAAGGGGCGTTCAAGTCAAACTGAGACCTGATGAAATTTCTCATGAATGAAGGTATAAAACCGAGTGACATTTACAATAGACTTCAAGTGAAGTATGATGAAGAGACTCTTAGCTGCAGTAAAACATTTGAATGGTGAAGGTGTTTTAAAAAGGCCTGAAGTGGAACGGCTGAAAACCTTGAAAATGGACGGATAACTTGTCACCAACTTGCGGAAGAGATGCATATACTTATGGGAATTGTACACACCAAAACCACTTAAACATATCAGGAACTTGGCTGGGACTTATTGCCATATCCCCTGTACAGTCCTGTACAGTCCTGTACAGTCCCTCTCTCCATTTCCACATTTTTGTGCCATTAAAGGAGTTCCTGGGAGGCCAGTGTTTCAGATGTGAAGTAAGCAATCCAATCATGGCTTCAGCATGCTAAGAAAATCTTTTCACCTCGATGGTATCCAAACATTAGTAAAACTTTAAAATAAGTGCATTAATGTAGCAGAGGATAATATAAAGAAATAATGGTAGTTTTTGTACTCCAAGTACATTGTCAGTATTTTCATATTTGTAAAATAGAAATTGCTTAGCATAAAGGTATAGCATAGTTTTGTTGCAAAGCTTATTACCTTAAATGGTTACGCTCAGCACAGCATGATAGTGAATAGTTCAATTAGTTTATTTTAATGTGTTTTATTAAACCATGTGTGCTATACTTGCTGGTTATGTTTTGCTCCGTCATGCTCTATTGATTAGCGTATCTTTTTAAACTAGACTGAAGGGAAAGTAGCACTGTCATGCCCACAAAGTATAATCTTACCCAGCCACCGTACTGCTAAAAATATCTACAAAACAAAAACAACCACACTTAGTTTATACAAAGTGGAATATAAAGTAGTTGCATGGTTATAAAAGCTAAGCCTTTCTAGCTTTGGCACTTTCTCACTTCCCAGGGAGACACCACTGTCAATCATGACACCTAATTGTATGCAGTTCTGAACAGGCAGTAAATACTGTAGTTAGTTTTTCATGGATAAGTAGCGGAACAATAATGTAGGGAAATTATGTAGAAATCTTTTTTTAAAATAATAATAGCCAGGGCAACATGGTGGCTTAGTGGTTGGCAGGGTTGTGTGCATGGAGTTTGCATGTTCTCCCTGTGCTTGATGGGTTTCCTCCAGGTACTCCGGTTTCCTCCCACACTCCAGACCTGCAGATTAGACTAATTGGCATTCCAAAATTGCTTGTAGTGTGTTTGTGTGTGTGCCCTGTGATGAGTTGGCACCCTGTCCAGGGTGTACCCCACCTCGTGGCCTAGGATAGGCTCAAGACGCCCAGTGACCCTGTAGACAGGATAAAGCAGTACTGTATAGACAATGCGTGAGTGGGCTAACTGAATGCAAGAATGTACTTGAAAGTGATTTAGTTATTACTAATGATACTTCTAGTTTTCCCACAATAAAGTTTTGGGGGGCAAAGCTTTGTGGTCATGGGTGGAAATGGAAAAGGGTTTTAAAAATGATATCATGTAGTCAGAGGGTTAAAGTGTAAGCAGTTCAGAGGATTTTTCAATCAGGTTTAAAATCTCAAATATCACAACATATCAAGTGCGAGTAGCATGGAATCAACTGTGAGAAGAAAAATAAACAACAGATAATAAGAGTGTGAGGGCAAACCATGGGAAATTATCTCTGCTATCATTTGAATGAAATAGCAAGCTTCTGCTGTTTGGAGCACTCAACTGGAGTCCCCGTTTTCCTCCCACCTTCCAAAATCATACTGGTAGGTGGCTACGATAAGTTGCCACTAGGTGTGAATGAATGTGTGAATGTGTGTGTGTGCATGGTGCTCTGCATCCCGTTCTGGGTGCATTCCCACCTCGCTTGCTGAAGATAAACTGAAAAGTGAATGAAAAATCAGCAATTAAAGAAATCGTTGTATGGAAAAAGTTAACATTGATATTAAAATCATGAATGGGCTGAATCTGAGATTTCCTAAACACTTGATGAAGTTGCATCGCAAAAATCATGTGTAATAGGGAAAGTAAGAGGACTGGGACTAAACAGCTGTGTAACCATAAGAAAAACACCTGTTAGTAAGATTAATTAAAACATCTTCAGTTTACTAGGGAGGAAAAAGAGCAATGAAAAAGTTCAAGTGGTCTGATGAGTCCAAATTGACCCTATTCTACTGTAGAAAGAAAGCTCAGGAAGCAATGCATCCGTCATACATACAGTAGTGGCCACTGTAAAAGCCTCTAGATGTTATGATCTGGGTTTGCTTCAGTTGGTCAGGTCGAGGCTCAGCGATGTTGACAATAAAATGATTTTCAGCTGATGACCTGAATCTACTGAATGAGCAGGTTATCACATCAGTGGAGTTTAGAAATCATTTCCACACATGAATTTGCCAGCATATTGCATACCATAATTAAAGTCAAAAAGGTGTTACATTTTTTTTTGGCCAGACAGTATATGTTAATAAATTGTACAAAAAAGATCCTAGATTAAATTTAAATTTTTACAATTTTTATGATGAGCAATATTTTTAATTTTACACAATACTTTCAGTGTAATAGGGAACTGGGTGAAGAGGCAGCAAGGAAATTTCCTCCTCATTAAAAAAAACCCACACATTTTGAAATCAAAGCCTGCAGTAATTAAATTAAAATGACTACACACATGAAAACAGAAGAAACTGTGTTTCAAATCAATTTGAAGACTTTTATTAAATTTAATGATGCACCACAGTTGGTTTACACCCTGTTATACACTCACTCACTCTCTCTCACTCACTCATCGTCTACACCGCTTTATCCTGTGTACAGAGTCGCAGGGGGGCCTGGGGCTTTGTATGCACCTACATTGGTTCCCATTATTATTTGTAATTTTGAAATAGCCTTTTCTACTGTTAACAAAATTATAGTTCAATTAAGAAAATGGGGAAAACAAGATAATGATGACCTGATAATCCTGGCCAAGCCTAGACAAAAACATTACTCTTACAGCTATTACTTAAAAAGAAAAGTCAGCAAAGTATTAATAATCTGATAATACCTAGAACTTGTCTGGTCAAAAATTTAGCAAATATTTGATATTTATTCATATATTATTTATATATACTGTATATATACATTATATATACATCTATTTATTTTTGTATACTTGTATATATTTCAGTTTCTCAAGTGATGATTTCATAATGGACTTTTTATTAATAGAAAAAATAGAATATCTTTTTCTTCCTTGTCAGACTACACAGAAAAATTTTTACAGTGTGTGTTTGGTTATGTTATGCACACTACTACTTATAGAGGCAAAAAGACAAATTTACAAGAAAGCATTACAGCTGTACATAGAGAGATGTGTGGCCTTCTGTAGCGTCCACTCATGCCTACTTCATCTCTCCGTGATGCTCCCCTGCCCTCTAGTGGATGAAGGTTGGCTTCCTTCCTTAATGTCTTAAACATTCTTCATCACTTATCTAAGATGCTTCATCGTTACCTTTTAAAGTGGTGGTGAGAATTCCCCTGGGGAGATTCCCACTCATTACGCAGTGACATAGCTGAGATAGTGAAATTCCTTCAGGAATAAACCACAAAGCTGGTCGTCACAGCTAATTAGGATGAGACATTACAGAATGGCCCGGGTTACACACTCGCACGTATGTGTTTGGCAGAAATGAAGACCCTGAAAAGCTACTCCAGGAACCGTTATGCTCGCTCGCTGTCTGTGGAGATAGATGGAGATCTATATGCAGTGGATCTGGATGGAGAATTCTCACCAGTCAACATCAGAAACCTGAGCCATGCCCACCAGGAGGAGGACGTGTTCAGCGGGATGGGTGCAACTGCTGAGCCGCAAACCAGCAACAGCCTGACATTGCCCTCATCTATTAAAGTCACGCACAGGTAGGATGAAAGGTGTGTGTGTGTGTGTGTGTGTGTGTGTGTGCGCGTGCGTGTGTGTGTTTTTACAGCAGGCTCTAAATGGTCCAAAGAAACAAACCAGTACCACGTTTTACACAAAAAAATGCTGTATTTAAAATGAAGCAATTTCACTGCTTTTTTTTTTCATTACAGAATTTGCATAAAAGTCTCTCTGTGAATTAGTGTGAAAATGGCAGGATATGTGTAATATCAGGAAAATCATTGTAACATTGTAAAGATGAAAGTACACATCCAGGTGCAATAGCTATTTAATCCTAGACATTTAACAGTTACTTCACTAGAAAGATCTACTGCATATAGAATCACTGGATATTTGGCAGAAATAAAGATGCTAGAATTTCAGTGTTATCTACTGTATCTCTACATTTTTCAGCCCAAAAATGAACTCCAGCACAAAGATCTGCCTCTTTTCGGTTCAGATCTATCTATCTGTTTGTACAAAATGACTGACTAGGTTTTGTTCGCAGGTGTTCTATCCTGGCCAATGATACAGTGAAGTGTGACGTAGGACTGTACAAATCCCTGCAGGCCTGGAAAGATCATAAACTCCACATCGATCATGAGGTGAGCAAAACACAGAGCATAAATACACACTGTATACCCACGCTCTTCCCAAACGTTACACACTCTCCGACATTCCTAATGGAAATTATTTCCTTAACCCTCAGATTGAGACACTACAGACGAAGATTAAGAACCTCAGAGAGGTCAGAGGGCATCTGAAGAGGGTGAGGCCCGGGGACTGTGACTGCAGCAAGTACATGTAAGAGTGACAAGCATAATGCATAATTTATATATATAAATATATATATGGCATAAGCAAAAAGATGCTTTTGGAAACATTTCTGCATAAAAGAAACTTCTATAAAGAGCAATAAAGAGAAATAAAATAAATGGACAATATTTGGAGTGAAAACTCATTGCTTATTAT
>JAOVVB010000018.1:13048910-13060243 GCA_028570985.1 Heterobranchus longifilis | reverse complement strand
TATATAGTTTTAGTAGTTTGTAAAGAGTTAAAACCTATCCGGAAATATATATATATATATATATATATATATATATATATATATATAGCTGCTTGAGACAAATCAGACAATAAACATTATCACTATTGACTTAAATCAAATTGCAAAAAACAACGACCAAACATCTAATAGAATCAAATCGACAGTCTACTCATTACTCACAGCTCCAATCTCATCACTGGTAGCATACTTGTTTACCATGCTGTTTATACTTCTGAACAACTGCCTTTTCTCACACAGCCAGTAACAAAATCACACTCCACATGCCCCAGATGCACAGGCTTTTTATTTTAAATTGACACTCGGTGCTGGTGTCAGTTGCTCTTAAGCAATTTAGACATAATCTTTGGCTGCTGTTTCCATCCTGATTAATCTCAGCATCCCATGTCGGGAAAATGAGATGTGTGAGTCCTTAAGAAAAGTACCCGTTTTCCTTAAATTCAGCTCAAACCAGATGACCTTTTCTACAAATCTACTCAGCAGTTTGAAAGACTGTGTGATGGTGATGATCACATTACTGACGCAGTCATGTTCCATGAATCATAGATTTTTACAGTGTGGACAAAAGCACAATCAAAGACTCGGCCCAAAGGCCAAGGTCAGTTCTACGCTAGGCTGGGGTTGTTGTGCTGACCCATACACATTCCTGTCCGTTTATTTCCAGCACTTTCCCTTTCCTGTTATGTGTTTTCCAGCCGCTTGTGCTGTCAGTGTTCGACCCTGGGTAGTTCTTTGTTTCGCTGGGTGTTTGTTGGTAGTCCCTAGCTGCTCTGGTATACATGTTTCTAGATTCAGGTAGCGCACCAGGAGTCTGATATCTGCTGCCTGACCAGACTTCATCCTTCCTGCTTTTCATGGGCATGTGAGAGAGTCTGTCCCTCCAGAGCTACAACGTGGTGATTCGGGGTGTTTTCCTCTCAGTACATTCAGCAAGTCTGGAAGTATTTCTATAACCAGCTTCCTTCACGCTAAGTTGTGTCATTCATTTAGCCCCTGCTCTAACACGCCTCATTTAAAACCATGCTCACACTGTGTGCTGTGCCTCATTTTCCTCTTTAGGCATTTTTCCATCTCAATGTCAGTCAAATTTTCTGCTGCTGTTCACGGTCCCACATGGATACCCTCAAGCCGTACACTTCCAAAAACATTTTATATGGAAAACTCATTCTTGCTTCCGGGGATCTTCTCATCTGGAGCCTGCTGCTTTGATTCCATACCATCCTGAACATCCTTTCAACAGATGAAGCATTGTTTGTTTTTACTCTTCCACAGCTGTATACGTTCAAGATCCATAATCCCATTGACCCTAATCTGGTGTCATTTAGATGAGGACGGGTTTCTTTTTGAGTCTGGTTCATCTCAAGGTTTCTTCCTCTTGATGTCTCGCTGAGTTTTTCCTTGCCACAGTTGCCTTAGGCTTGCTCATTAGAGATCTAAACCAACCTAGATTCAAAGTTCGGTGAAGCCGTAAATAAAAAGTGTGTCATCAACTTTTTGAAAAAACGCTTTTTCAAATCTTTTTTGTAATAATAACTGTATCCAAGTCGCCTAGCCCATAAAAGGCAAGGTTCAACGTTTTTCTTTTTTTCCCCACTGATTTCCTGATTCTGTGGTGAAAAAGTAAGAAAAGTGCTTAATTTGTGGGAAAAGTATTTACTGAAGGGTAAAAGCCTCTTTAGTTGAAAGCTCCAAGAAGTTAATCACCGCAAAATATCACCGCAAGTTAATCACCATGAAATATCACCGCAGCAGACACAATCCGAAGTCAGGCCCGAAATAAGCCGAGTAGAACGTGCTGACAAAATAGAAACCTTCACCCTCAGTATTAACCTTTAACCTCTAGAACAAGGCTCTGCACATCGCTTCCTGTGAGAAACCCAAGCAAGTCCTTAGTGTGCAAGTCTGCGTGACAATCCCATCATTGTCTGTGCTCAGGTGAGTGGCTAGCACAGATCCTAACACATGGCATGGCTTTCATCGCAGCTGATCTAAGATTAACCGTGCCTTTTATCTAACTGCAGAAATACTAGCTTGTTCCTGTTAAACTGTCTGGAAACACAAAACAAACAGCCGTTATGATTTGTGATTAATACCTTTGTGGAAGAATCCAGTGGTTGTGGATGAGCTGAAGTCTCTGCGCTCTGTTTTAATTGTATACAGTATGTGTATGATTTGTCAGTAATTGCATGATGTGCTTAGGTGGATTAATAATACAAAACACCTAACAGTCTTATGGTTTCTGTTGATCGCACACCTTCATTTCAGTATGAACCAATTTAGTACTTAAAGCTGTTTAAGCTCTTCATTAAAAAAAAAAAAACTAATAATAATTAGCCGAATTTGTATGTGGTATTATGTGCTTTTGGCTTTACACTGCTGTCAAACTTAATAAACCAGTTTGTGAGGACGGTTGTGTAATGTGTTTATTGTTTTTGGCAGGCTTCTTTAGAAATGCTCAACTTTGACTACCGGGGTTTGTTTCTAAAGGTCACGTCCATGTAAATTACACATCGGGTTTAAGGTTCCTCACAAAGTATTAAGAGTGGAGCCAGTGTGAGGCCATTCACGATGAGACAGTGGGTGTGCGTGCATATATATGTGTGTGTGTGTGTGTGTGTGTGTGTGCGTGTGTGTGTGCGCGGTAAGCAGATGAAATGGACATTGCTGATTGGATTAAAGGCATATCAGAGTCCTGGAGACAAGCCTTACATTGTGCATAAGATTACTGTTCATCTTTTGTAAAACACACACACACACACACATACACACGAATAGGCACAGAAAGAAGTACTAGTTCTTTTTACAGTGTTTGTATTTTTAGTCTTGTTACTAGTGTAAGTATTATTAGAAGTTAGTATTGATATTGAATTCTAGTTTTACTTATTGTTCGGTGTTAGTAATGTTAGTATTATTAGTATTATTAGATTGTTAATATTGTAGTTATTGTTAGTAGTGTTAATAGTGTTAGTAATGTTAGCATTATTAGTATTGTAGTTATTGCAAGTATTGTAGTTATTGTTAGTTTAACTTCTATTAGCAGTGTTAGTATTTGGTATTGTTAATAGTGTTAGTATTGTAGTTACTGTTTAATGTTAGTACTGTTAGTGTGTTAGTATTTCGTATTGTAGTTATTGTTAGCGTTGATAGTATTGTAGATATTTTTTGTGTTTTCTCCTATTAGTAGCGTTAGTAATGTTAGTATTGTTAGTAATGTTAGTATTTCACATTGTAGCTACTGTTAGTGTTGGCAGTGTTCGTGGTGTTAGTATTGTAGTTATTGTAAGTACTGTAGTGATTGTTAGTGTTACTCCTATTAGCTGTTTTAGTCATTTTAGTATTGTAGTTACTGTTAGTGTTACTGTTATTAGAAGTGTTAGTAATATAAATGTTTTTAGATATTTTACTATTTCTAGTTATGTTAGGATTGCTAGTATTGTAGTTATTGCAAGTACATTAGTGAGTGTTAGTGTTATTGTTATTAGTAGTGTTATTAATCTTAGTATTGTTGGGATAGTTTCTATTAGTATTATAAGGCGGTAAAGAGTAATATTAAATTTTAAGTGTATTTGCTATTATTAACACAGAATATAAATAAGGGAGAGAGTGTTGTCTGTGATAACATTGGTGCGAATGTTGTGGTGAGAGTGAATGTTGTCAGGGTAAATGTTGGTGAATGTTGTGGGCGAGAATGTTGTTGATGAGATCGTTGTCGGCCAGCAATCAGTGCAAATGATGTCAGTGAGAATGGTGATGAAAATGTTGGTGATGTAAAAGAGAATGTCAGTGAGAATGATGTTGGTGAGAATGTTGTCGGATGGTAATGTCAGTGTGTTAGAAATGAAATGAGAAACAAAGAAATACATTTTGTTTCTTCTAAAACATTTTGTTCCCCCGTTGTTTCTCATTCTGTTCTCTGCTAGATCACTCAGTAGAAAATGTCAGGTTGCTGAACGCTCTCACCAAAGCTCACACAAAACATCATATATGTGTATAGATAAACACAGCAAAGCACCTTTCTGTTCAGTTGGCTCAGGTCTGGACAGGGCTATAAACAAGAACATAGCAACAGGTCATAGTTTTTCTGCAAAATAACAAATACCTGTTTATTCAATGCTTCTGGAGAGCAAGAAGGAACTAGAGATCACAGTAATATAGAGGGAGAACAGGGCTCAGGTGTGCCACAATAGTCCTTATACCTGGAATACGTTCCCTATGCACCACACACCCACACCTGCTACACCGGGAATACAACACTGACAATAAGCAGATACAATGCGATCGTGAATAAACAGGATGTGTTGATTTATTCTAGTTCCACAAGTGGTAAAATGTTGCGCCATTGCCATCAAAACACTACGCAGTTTTATGATCAAAATAATAGACTATAGAAAAGTATAAAACTGAAGAGCATGTTTTGGCGGATGTGAGCTGCGTGACAGAGGTGGGTTAGATGAGCTGGATATAGAACAATGATCAAAATGAAAACTGTAATTAACTTAGAAAAAAGAAAAAAATGTTGGCTTTTTCTGACTTTCCTCTCCTTTTAAAGATAAGGTGTGCATGTGTGTTTGAGGTTACGCTAATGTTTTACTATTTGTTTGCGTAGGTAAATCATCTCCAGTCTAGACCAGAAGTCGCCTCAGGGTCGTGTGTCGCTATGGAGTATATTTCTGTTAAGTTAAACCTGCATTAAATAAAGCCTGCGCCAGACCAGAGCGTCAGGTCTACACTCAAAAACAGCACCACCGTTAAACATAACGTAGCCACATTGCCTTCCAGGATAACCCGCATTTGGAAACGTTCCTTATTTTCCTCTGCCTGTACACACCGCTGTGGTTTCTAGCTGATTTGTAGATTTCTTGGTTTCTTGTTCCTTCTGTTTTTTCCACTCACGCTCATGTTATTCCGGGGACGACGAACTCCAGAGGAAACTTTGGAACTAAAACAGAACAGCGCACAAGACGCTCGTAACCCCGCAGCCAGGAATCACTAAACACTTTGGCAGATTCAGGGCTGGCGCTAAATCCTGGTGTATTTCTTTTTTCTTTCTTTCTTAGCGTCTCTTGTCTGACCCCTGCGCAAGGCCACGGCATCGTAATTACGAAGACAAATGGCCTCATTTGAAGAGACAAACTTTTTGTCCCACAATTACATGATCCATTGTTCTTTAGCTCTGTAGCTTCTTTTCTGCTGTTTAGTTCAGCCTCTTACAGTGAAGAAAATTAGAAAAGATAAAGCATCTGTCTCTCTCCTTCTCTCGTTCCTTCTGTCTTTCTATCATTTACTTGGTCACTCTTTAATCGGTGTGATGACCCTGATGCTCCGTGACGCCATCCTTACAAAAGGTCCCTTGAGAACCCTATACAAATTATGCTGCTGAGCTAGGGAGCTAGGATCTCTGGGTAATGTTTAGCCCCTGCAGTGACAGTGTCTCAGGGTGAAGTCAGCTTATTTAAAGCTACAGTGTATAGGGATTTTTTATTTTATTTTTTTTTTTCAAAAAACAAGATTTTTGAGTCAGGGTAAAAAATGACTCATAATGTTTTAGCTTTATTCCTGACCATTTAAGGCATCTTTGTTCTCTGTTTTGCTGGAAAGTTACTGAATGATGCACAGCCTGGCCAAAAAAAAAGTCGCCATTTCAGAAGGGTCAAATTATTGGGCTGCATCAAGCAAAAAAAAACAACTAAGGATATTTGAAATTACTGTACTGGCTCTGGGTTAAGAAAATCTTCAAAACATTATTAAAACCTGAAAGGATAGTGGTCGGGGAAAAATCATGAATTGAGATCATTAAAAAAAAAAATTAAGTTGCATGATTAAAAATCAACCAATAGTAATAACCATAGCTGTGTTTATCAGTGAAGGTAAGAGCATTTTCATACACACTCAATGCGATGAGAACTCACAGAATTGGGAAAAAACAGGTGCGTGGTCATAAGAAAACCACTTGTTAGCGAGACTAATTACAAAAAAATGCTTCATTTTGCTAGGGAGCATTAAGATTGGACTTGGAAAAAGGTCATGTGGTTTAATGAGCTCAGACCCTATTCTAGCGCAATAGTCACTACTTTACATGCCTCCAGAAGCAGTGTTATAGTCTGGTGTTGCTTCAGTTGGTCAGGTCTAGGCTCAGCAATGTTACGTGGCAATAAAATGAAGTCAGTCGATGACCAGAATTACCAAGTTATCACATCAATGGAGTTTTTCTTCCCTGATGTCACCGGCTTATTCCAGGACTCAAATATTAAAAGAATGGTTGTGTCAGCATGCTTGAATTTGCCACCACATTATCGTAATCAAAAGTTGTAATTAAAATTGCTGTAACCAAAGTTAAATGCGATTTAATTAAATCTTACTGTGTGTAAGACAGTATAGATGAGAGTGGACTGGTTCACGCCTTTTGTGTAGTTTTTATCATTGCCCAGTGAAATTGTTTTATCATAAGAGAAAATAGCAGCTGGTTAATGAGAGACTCGTACCCTTATTGTTGTATACTGTATATCAAAGTCTGTTTGAGACACACTCTTGTATTCTCTTTGTACTTTGAGGTGACTCAGTAGCTAACACTGTTGTCTCTAACCATCACGGTTGGGGTTTTGAATCTCGCCTCTGGTCCGTATACATGGAGTTCGTATATCCTCCATGTGCTTGGTGGTCTTCCTCCGGATACTCCAGTTTCCTCCCACAGGTCATAGACACGCAGAGTGTCGAGCCTCTTGGGATGGGCTAAAGACCCTTGCAACTCTATAATAAGCAGTATAGGAAACGAATGAATGTTATTCAGCACAGCCCATGTCACGAAAAAATTCTTTGCATTGTCCTTCTCGTGAGGGTCGACGTTTCAAAGCATGACTGTTTACTACACCTTTCTAGCACACTGACTAGTTAGTAGGTGTGTAACGGTACAAGTCTGTTAGTTACAGAATGGTTAGTTTGGTGTGCGTTCCGAGTTTTTTCCTGGGTTTTTCTATTAATCTGGTTATTCAGGTTAATGGAAGAGCACATCAAGGACCTGTAGCGAAATATTCAAATATATAGTCAGATGAAGATGTTTATTTAAAATATAATTCAGCATTCTACCCTAAGCACTAACTTCTAATCAACCAGAATTACACAATTTCTGACTTCGGCAGGAGAAGTGGGAAACTGGATGTGACGTATATTTTTCTTCGGAAAACTCTGTGTTTCAGATTTAACAAATAAATATGTTTGTATGTTGATGAATCTGAAGAAGTTTTTGTTATAGGTAAGAAGCCTTTGTTTATTTCTGATGCTGGCGACAGCCATGTGGATTTGAAGTCACTCTGTAAGCGGGGAAAATTCAGGTTTGATAATAATAACCTCAAGTGAATTCTGTTACAGTGGTATTTTATATGATGAAAGACATGCTCCACATTTATTCTGTCAATAAAGAAGAGTTTACTGAGTTGTGCGAAAATAGTAACAGCACATCAGGAGCAAATAATGTTTTTGTTAAATATTCCTTATTATAAAGAATTGTTGTTTGCTCTGTTGGCTATATATAGTGCTGTTACTATTGTTAGAGAACTTATCACCTACTGTACGTATATACCTAGATTCAGGTCTTGTTTTGTTTTGAAGGGAAGATAGATATGTGCCATTTTGTGTTCAGATAATTATGACCAGGTTTGTACAGGATTATATGTTAAATCCATAATACATGTAAAAATCATGAAAATGTTTCAAAACATTGATTCACATGAACTGTGAATTTGTGTACCATTAAAACCCCTACTAGTTATCCATATTTATTATCTTCACTTAAATAACACTCATATAGTTTAAACACGTTTCTCAGTTTTAATGCCGCAGTATCAGTAGTGTTCAGAGCTTTCCTGACCCGCGAGCAGTGTGGATTGTGTCTGTATGTAGGGAACAACTAGGCAGAAAGAACTGCTATACAGCCCTTTAAAGTCACAAGCCCTCTGTGTCTCATTGTCCCACACACACCCCCTCCTTCCTCCTCATGAGCGATCTTTCCAGGTAAATTGATTCCCTATGTAAAGGTCACAGGATACAACAGATGCATGGTTAATGTTAACAACAGGTGTGCTTCCTCTCGTTTTCCCCAGCATGATCACAGACAGAGGGGGGAAATGCAGGGGATCGTGTTACTTCTCGTCAGTTACATGAGAGTGGGTTTTCAGTCTAGAGGATCAGAGCAATAAGATTTAAATGTAGTGTGTTTTACAGTGCTGTTGTAATTTCTCTCTGTCTGTCTAATTAATATTTATAATCTCCAGGTGTATTGTGTAAGCAAAATCACGTTTGAGCGAAGAGACCTGTCGTATGTGTCTTCGCGTAAAGACTCTAATATTAGTTAGCGCTTGCTTACATAAGGAACAAAGACACACCGCTGTTGTCGGAAACTAATCATTGACGTATTAGTGTCATGTGTCATGTTTCCATCAAAACATGACACATGACGTCCTGGAGTGTTTTATTTTTCCTTTGTCCCCAAACCTTTTTTCAACAATTACGATTTTTATTAACTAAAGAATGCCATATTAAACTTATTATTCATTTATAATTACATGTAATGTTGCACACGCTCATGTATCACGTAAGTTCCTGTTATTGTAACGCTATACCCGCTGTAAACAATCTCTCCCTCACCAGCATACAGAGAAACGTGAAAGCCCTCTGTCCTGAAGGAGACAGTTTAAAGGAGGACTCCAGTGATACGGGAGAACGATTGTTGAACTCAAAAGCCAAACAAACACACCTCTCCCCACCAGTGCTCCTTCAGAAAGTCCCACCACACAACTTCATGGACATGTATTGCTAAGACAGTGGCACTAACCACTTGGCTAGCTGACCAGAATATACATAAAACATCATCGACCATCGAATGTCTTGCTTGTCTTGCTAGTGTTGTGTGGTGCTCTGTTTCCAAATTAAAGAGTCGGAACTGAGTCCTGTCGGTCCACACACAGAACAGACAGCTTGCACACTTTGAGAAGATGATTTGAAAAAAGCATCTTGGATTAGAATAGCTGATGTCTCCTTTAAAACTTACTGTTACAGTTTTACTCCTGACCGTTATGAAGCATTGACACTGGAGACTCCTTCCAAAAATGGTGAAAAATAAACATCTGCACATAGAAAATGTCATGGCATCAACCACTACATGTTTGGGTCAAGGGTAGATCAGTGGTTAAGGCATTGGACTATGGTTCAGAAGGTCTCCTAGCAAGGCCCTGTAACCCTCAACTGCTCAGATGTATAATGAGATAAATGTAAAAGTAGCACTGGATAAGGGCTTCTGCCAAAGGCAGTGAATGAAACCAATGTTTAACCTGTTGAAGTGGAATACGCTGCCATACAAGTCTTTGTTACTATAGACAAGATAACTTGGGAAAAGGCAAGTAATAGAAACTTTAAAAGAGCTGTGCTATTACAGGAATAAAACATAACACCTTCAAACAAGGATTGGACAGTGATAAGCCATCACATTTTATATCACTTTTAGCATCCACAGCGTGTGCTAATGGAGAACACCTCCATGGCGTGTGCACTAGAGCTCCTTATCAGCTTGCTTTGTTGTGGATAAATACGCAGGTCAGGATTAGGAATATGGAGGTGTTGCAGTGTGAAGGTTAAAATGTTAAAGCGAGCGATAGCAGTGTTAGCTTTCACCACTGATGGTGTTGTTGGTCATCTCTAGGAAACACACAACACTCAACTGCTCTGATCTGTTTTCCAGATAGACGCTGATATTTTAGGATCCATGTAGATGGTCTCAGAGAGAGTATCTTATTGTGTGTGTGTGTGTGTGTGTGAGAGAGAAGTGGTTTGTCAGGTTGGAACATTTGCTTGATGATTCTGAGATGTCTTTTCAGCACATTCCGTGTGTGTGTGTGTGTGTGTGTGTGTGTGTGTGTGTGTGTGTGTGTGTGTGTTTTAGACTCTGATGCCGTGGTAACAATCACATGAATCCTCATTTCTCCATTTCCTATCCAAGTTGTGCTTCTTTCCAGACTGCTAGAGAGATGTTCATTAGTCGCTCGTAAACCGAACGGTTATTTTAGGTGAACGTTGTGTGCTGACTCGTGTACTGTATATGAGCCGTTTGTGTTGGAGATGTAAGCAGTGTCTTTACTCTTGCAAAGTAATTACATTTTATTCCTGCAACAGATGTACATTAGCATGAACGCTGAGCTCTGTGTTTGACTTTCAGCAATCTGGATGCAGCAGTGTGAATCAGGAAAACTGGAAATGAATCTTCCCTACAAAGCGCAGACACAGCAGCTAGAATGAGATAGTAATCAAAGTGCATTTGTAATGACTTGTTGATTTAATTCTAATTTGAATAGTTCTTACAAGATGCAGTAGTAAGTAATGCTCTTTTCTTCAAGAAAACGATCAAATGCTTTATCTGCTTTAGAAAAACAACAGGGAGGATTTAGGAGTCGACTCTGTTCTTGATGAGCAAAATGGTCTCAAAGAAAAGAAAAGAAATTCACATCACTACAGGGTCATAGAGGTGCATCAGTTTTCTTTTTTTCCCTACGAATTACAATTGACAGAATTTCCAAAGATTTTTATCATTTTAATGATTTTTTAAAAATATGGTTATAATTAATCATATAACTTCACAAGTTTCCAAAACCAGGTGAATAAAGTGAAATAAATCAAATAAAAGCAAACAAAAAATCAACAAGTAGGCGGGAAGGCTATCATGTGCTTCTTCCAAGGCACGAGCTGTCATTAACTGCTGCCCAGAAGAATTGTTAAGTGCGGTAATAAAGCACAGATGGCCACAATTGTCTAGTACAATTGACATGATCTCGGGATGACAGCGCAAATGCATTTTGTTGCGCCACTCGAAAGCGTGTACATGATTCGCACAATCACGGTGAGTCAAGCTGAAAACCGCCGGATTTCATGTGTATGTGTATGATTCAATGTGTATTTCATGTGCAGATTTCTGTGCATCTCTACAGTGTACCATGAGCTGGAGAGTTCAGCGCAATGACTGATAAAATTCAGTCTTTACAGAAATGTCATGAGGTGTCAGTTGGCCCACTGTAAAAAAAAAAAAACTCCCCACAGCTACAGTATGTCTGAGTACAATTGCTCCAACTGTTGCCACTGCGGGCCAGCTTTCAAATTAGTAATATGGTCCTTAACCGAGTTGTTGTTGTTGGTCTTTCGGCTGCTCCCGGCAAGGGGTCGCCACAGCGGGAATACCCAGTCCGCACTACAACTTGGCACAGGTTTTACGCCGGATGCCTTTCCTGACGCAACCCTCCCATTTTATCCGGGCT
>JAOVVB010000018.1:13012002-13043071 GCA_028570985.1 Heterobranchus longifilis | reverse complement strand
GGTGGGTTTCCTCCGGGTACTCCGGTTTCCTCCCACAGTCCAAAGACATGCAGATTAGGCTAATTGGTGTTCCCAAACTGCCCATAGTGTGTGAATGAGTGTGTGTGTGCCCTGCGATGGATTGGCACCCTGTCCAGGGTGTACCCCACCTCATGCCCTAAGTCTCCTGGGATAGGCCCTAGACCCCCCGTGACCATGTATACAGGATAAAGCAGTATAGACGATGAGTGAGAGTGAGTGAGTGTAACCATTGAATTAAAAGGTGTGTCCTGAAGTTTTCCTGTAGTCCATTTTGTCAAATAAACCTAAATCAGTATACAGTTGTTATTTCACTTCGCTGTAATTTTCTTTGTATCACCACTAGCCATTGTAATAAAACAGCTTTACAGAAATCCATGTGTAGATTTAGATCCCCAACAAGCAAACCAGGGACAAAAAAACTCCCTGATTTGACAAAGGCATGTAACCTTGAAAGGAACCAGACTCAAAAGGGAACTTCTCCTCCTTTGGGTGAAACTGGATGACACTGGAATGATTATAAATCAGTCCTGTATATAGGTGTAGAAGCGTAAAGTCAAACAGTACTAAGTGCGTGCTTAAGTACGAGATTGTGAATACGCTTGTGAGTGCATGCAGCAATTATAACCTTACAGTGTAAAATACGTCATACTTTCTGATTTACTGTTGCAGGTTTTGAACTATGGTACTTAGTTTTCTTGTTTTCTCTCTTTCCATGTGTTTTAGAGAGCCAAATCCAAGATGGCAGCCTGCTCCCGGCTCCAAGGCTGCAATGTTGGTCAAAGTGAACAGCAGTGGCAGGAACCAGCACATCACCCCTGCTAGTCCTCGCCCTGTTATTAATATAACCCAGTCTACCAGCAGCACCCCCTCCCCTAACCCCACACTCCCCAACAGAACTGCCTCCTTTGGCAAGATGGACCCCAAGCAGTCCTTTCATCTCCTTAAGAAGTCCGACAGTGGCAACTTCAGCATGGTGATGCCCAGCTCTGGCGTTCCTTCATCTGCGAAGGTGGTCCGCCCATCTTCCCCTCAGTATGCCGCCACACCTCCTGTGCCAATCTACGATGAGCCTCCAGCTTCGGATCCACCCATTTACGATGAGCCGCCAGCCGACATGGAGGTGGAAGGGGCTGACTACCCGACCCACGACCCATATAGACCTACACACAGCATGCCTCGATTGGCTCCACCCACTAAACTTCTCCCATTCCCGCAAGTGAAGCACAAGCGCCATCCCTCGGCAGGCGAGTACAGTGCAGCAGGGCGTGAATGCATCAAGCACATGGTGAACGTGGACCTCCAGGCGGGAGAGAGCCCAAAAGAGGAGGCTTCAGTGGAGAAAAAGCAGCCGTGGCACAGCCGTCAGAGCAGCCTGGCATCTCAGGAGTATCCACCCCCCTCCGCTGTCACCTACCAGGACTCGGGCTACTCGACAGGGCCCTCGCCGAGTCTGCGCAGGAGGACCCGCAGAAGGGTAGTGCCCGGGCACGGGGCGGGGAGTGGCAGCGATCTCAATGACAAGCTCATGGCTGAGATGAAAGTGGCTTTAATGAGCTCCGAAGGTTCGCTGAAGAGCACGACACTGCCTGGACCAAATTCAGGCTCAGGGGAGGACGTGATGGGCAGCGAGCGCTCACTGTACAGCAGACACGGAGATTCGGCAATGATGTCACAGGAGGGGTTAGCAGGAGGGCAGAAGAGGACGTACGAGAAGGTGGATTCGTTGGAGAAGAGTGAAGCATCTCATACTAGTCTGTCTTCTCCAGAGCCGCCTGCATCACCCTCACAGGTAGAATATTGATGAGTTTCAGTTCATACATGAACCTATACTCTGGTTTATTTATTGTGTGTAAGTTTACATGGTTTCCACAATCCCCTATAACAGATCAGAGATTAGTGGGATATAATAATTTCTCTTGCACTTAGTAACAGATTACAGTGTTATGCTAAAGTTAGGCGAAAATTCGTAAAAATTAAAGTAGCTCCGTTTTCTCCTTGCTGCACTCCTTGCTAACGTTCTTGGCACCCATGGTGCTACGTTTTTCACTAGTGCAAAATTTAAGTTCTTAAAATGAAAATTCGCAAGGCAGGGCGTCCGTATGCTGATTTACCATGGTAGTTAAGGTGTGCTACTAGAAGGCTTAAAAAAGCTAATATTTTTCATGCAAAAAAAAGTCTTGTTCTTGACAATCACTCTAGTTATGATGAATAGAGACCCTGATACATTTAGTAGTATTTCTTTAATGCTCTTACTTTCACTCCTTATGTCTATCCTGCCGTTTCTTTTGTCTCAGTTTGGGCCGTAGTCACAGCATTTCTCAGTTGCTTTGTTGGAATTGAAAAGCAAAACATCGGTCTACATCCGGTCGCCGTGGAAACAATACAGTAGTGAGGCACTAACAGCTTCCTGTCTCAGAGGGAGCAAGTGTTCCAGTGTTCCATTCCAGAACAAGCGTGTGTTTGTGTCTGTGTGTGTCCACAAGGATAGGAATATCTGACAGTTTGTAGGGGACTTTGGGCTGGTTACTGTTTTTTTTTTTTTTTTTTAGATAATAAAAACTACAGCATTTATTAAAAAAAAACACATAAAGACGTTTTGGCTACTGAGGTGAAAGTGAGTATTAGTAATAATTAAGAGTCATTTTTTTATTATTAATTATATGATTTCCTGATTCGCATGACAAACTGGGTGTGTTAAAATTTCATGGATTGCTTTTAGTGCAAGTGCATATATAAGTAAAATTTTTCAATTTAGTTGTTGTTTATTATTTCGGAAATCGGAGAGCATAAATTAATGATGAAGATGATGATGATGATGATGATGGGTAATAAAGAGAGGAGTAAAGACAGAGTCAGCCTGGGACATTTTATCACACAGGCATGTGGAGAGTAAGGGAGATGAGAACGAAAGCAGATTCATTTTATAAAATAAAATACGTATGAATGAGGCGATAATTTTTAAATAACACAACATCCTAAGCATTTTGTTTCATCTGGTACCACAGGACTATCTCAATTATTAATGTATTTGTGTTAACTAAAGAATGAGACGTTGCACATTTTATCCATTTGTAGATGCGTTTAATGTCAAGCTACTTCCTCTTGTTACGTGTACCGGTCATAAAGAGTAGTGATGTAATAAGAAAAAAAAATTACAGCTTGTTATGTTACCTCAGGGGAAAAGCCTTGACTGTTACAAACTGTAGACTGTTCGTAAAGCACTCAACAACATATCATCAACTGCACACTTTTTTAGTCTGTTGCTATAGAAACAACAGCGTCTTACAATCAGGGCGTTAATATAAATTGTGCAGCCAGCACTATTATTAGAGCTGCTGTTATATAAAGAAATAATTAACACCGATTAACCTCCAACTAAATAAACTTCCTCCGTGTCTTTGTCTTTCTCTGTTACCTCTGTCATAGTAGGTGCCTTGGTCTGCTTCCAAAAGTATTTTTATTGCAAATGTGAAACGTGTAGAACATCCCTGTGGAACGGTAGGAAAAAAACGTGAACGCCACCTTCACCTACTGCAGTGCTTTGTTTTTGCAGACAATAGGGGTTTGTGTGTGTGTGTCAAGATATGTTAGATGAATTAGTATTTTTAAAGATTGCTTTCCAAGTGACCTCATAACTGTAACAGTTAACCTGCCTCAGCCCGTGTGTTACGAAGTTTGCACGTTCTCCCCGTGCTTGGTGGATTTCCTCCTACAGTCTGCAAGACATACATGTAGGTTGATTGGTTTGTGTGTGTGTGTGTGTCTCTGTGTGTGTGTTTTTAAATTGCCCATAGTGTATGACTTGGTGTGTGAGCGCGCCCTGCAATGGGCTGAAATCCAGTTGTGTACCTTTGCCTTGTGCCCTGAGCATCCTGGGATTGCCTCCTCCCCCAACCCCCCACACATTATAAGCAGTATAGAAGATGGATGGATGGTTTCCATGGAACGGACAAATAAAAGTGATTAAACAGATAGCTAAGACACCAAAGGAAAGATATTTGCGTGCACACAGGCTGTGTCAAGAAGGAATCATAATGTGGTGTCTGGAGTCGTAGGGAGCGAAACAGATGCCTGGAGGGATTTCAGCCAACAGGCTGAGGGGTCGGAGCTGAAAAGTGACCCATGACTGATTGAACAGGACAGCGTGGAAAAGAAAAAAAAGCTGATTGGTATTGTTAGCGTCATCTAGAAGAAGGTCACAAATCAGGCTAGGATACCAACCTTGAGCTTTGACTTTTCTGTGGTAACATAAATCTTTAAGCATGGATGATGAAAATGAGGTAAAGCAGTCAAGACAGAGGGTGGAGCCGTCAGGAAAGACGTGACTGTAATGTGGGTAGAACGGCTGGATCTCAAACTTAATCTCTGTGTTAGCGATCTGCTCTTATGGCTCACTGCTCCACAATTCCACATGCTTCATTTACCATTAAATCAACCATAGTGCATGCTCTCTCTCTCTCTCTCTCTCAGTCTTATGAAACCTTAACCATTTAACTAGGCAGCATAAATCACATATGCAGAGTTCGGAAAATCCGACCTCAAAAGGGAAGCTGACAGATGGCACTGCATGGCAAATTCATCTAAGAAATTATTTTTAATAATAATATGCATAATTTATCATGTGGCTATGAGCGCTGTCACATGTGGCTACGAAGCCTGTGGTCATCTGATGGTAATTCTTTAGCCGCGGTGATCCTTATGAGACCTCAGTGTGCCTCTCTGATGAAAGGGTGGGCTGGTGGTTCAGTGATGTCACATTCAGTACCTTCTTCTTTTAGCCACTCTTTTACACTTGGCTTAATAACATATGTTTTAAACAGATATGCTGTGATTTGTAAAGCAAAGAACATGATATCAAGGACGGTATGTCGTAAATAGATTATGATTGGTGCCGTGTAATGAGGTGAGTACCGAACAGAGGGATTGAGAAAGAAAGGGAGGCTTAAAGAGTTTCATCTTCTAAACGAATTTCCATATTGGGTTCCCTATTTTGGGAAGCAAGTGCAGTTTGTGCAGATGTTTCCAGGCATTCGATCCTGTTCTGGTTGTTCTGGTTACAGAGGAATGAGTAAGCGTATCACATGCCACACACACAGCAAACACACACACATTTGTCTTGCTATCGTTGCAAGGACCTGTCACTGACATCCTTATTTGCCGTAACCTTAACCTCAGTAACCAAAATGTTCAAAGAAAAGCTGCTGATTTTGTTCAAATAGCAACAACAGAAGTCAACATTTCAATCATCTATATTTCCTGCCACAGATGTTTAGTTGAAGCAGCTGGTTTGGTTTGTTAAATATCTTTGAAAACTCATGTCTCCCTGACATTTAGAATGACTTCTTTTTCTTCCATCACTTAGGCAGGAACACTGGAATCCAAGAGCCAGCCTGAGTTCCGCTCCAAGAGCGGAAAAGACCACGACGATGACGGGCCGCGTCACGGTGCCACTTCCTTCTCCTCGCTGCCTGCGCTCCAGGCGAACGCCCCCGCCCCGAGTTCCACCTACCAGTACCCCTACTCTACCCTGTGCAAACCCCCAGTTGACACAGATATAGAAGCATGGGCTACCAAAAACCTGAACCAGCACACACGAGGCCTGCTGCGCCGACGCATCTCTATTGCCAACATGCTGTCATGGAGCAATGCCTCCATCAGAAAGCCCATGCTGATCACGAGCGACCGCGCCATCAAAAAAGAAGCGTGTGAAATGTTCAAGCTGGTCCAAACCTACATGGGTGATCGTCAAGTGACACGCGTAGACCGTCGCCATGTCGCCCTTCATGTAGTGACCAAGTGCTGGAGCATGCAGGGCCTGAGGGACGAGCTGTATGTCCAGCTGATCCGCCAGACCACGGACAACTTGAACCTCAGCAGCCTCTGCGCCGGCTGGGAGCTCATGGCCATCAGCCTGGCCTTCTTCTCTCCATCACCCAAGTTCAGACGCTATCTTGAGGGCTACATTCAGAGATACCTGGAGCCCAGTAATGACAAGAAGAGTAAGTATGAGTGAACTATTTATTATGATCATAAACTCTATGCGCAGTGTGAAAGAAAATGTGGATGTAGGTTTTAAACCCGTGATGTTTTCGAGAAGTTTGTTAACGTTGTCTGGTATACACTGTATAAAGTTATTAGCTATATTTGCTTTTGAAGTGCACACAACAGGTAGCTAATGCATTTGTTTTCTGTTTCCCGCATACACGCAGTATGTAGCTGATGCATTTGTATATTTCAGCTTCCAATGTTTTACTGCCATTTAGGAAAACCAGCAGTGAATGTTTACGTTTCAGGTGCGCTTGTCTGGCTCAGGGCACTGCCTTGTACGCATCGAGAGTCAATGTTGAATTTTGTACTAAAATTAAGATGGCCTGGTGCCTGTTCAAACAGGATGCAATGCTGGGGAACGGGAGAAAAATAAAACACCAGGAATACTTGAGGTCATAGTTCAAAGGAACAAAGCATGATGCGTTTTTCACAGTGAACGTTAAAGGGTGTGTAGATATTTTGCCCATAAATGTATGAACATAAAACTTTTTTTTTCTTTCCTTTTTGTTATCAGTATTGCAGAGGATTGTGGAACAACAGGACATAAAAAACAAGAAGAACTCGAAGTCCAGGAAGAAGAGGAAGCAGAACAATGAAGAAGAGGAAGAACAGGGTACATGTTAGTGAAGCATGGCACACACACAAGCACACACACAACCATCGACAAACACGTGCAGAGATGATTCACTTTTATACGGGGATTGCTGTGCTGTTTACTGTACAAGGTGTAGTTTAGCAAATGCATAGTGATGTAACCTATTAAAAGAAAGGATCAATTATTTGTATATAAGACCTGGGACTGTGTATCTTTCACATTTTCCTCCTTTTAATTTCCTGCCTATAATCAAGTCATGTGCAGAATAACAGAACACAGTTATTGGAGTAAAAACTCCCTTTATTGATGCTAATGCACTTATCCCAGTGTCTTACTGGTGCTTAAATACCAACAAGGAAGACACAGTACACCAGAGCCATGATTAGACTGCATGCTTCACGTCTGAAACACTGGCCTCCCAGGAACTCCTTAAATATGTCCCTAAACATATGTAGAAATGGCTTGGCGTGAGGTCAGGACTGTGCGGGGATTGAGGCAATAACTCCCAGCCGAGTTCCTGTACAGTGCCAGTGGTGTTCGTGGATGACTGTGTGTACAGTTTCCACAGACATTTGCTTTTTTTCCACAAGTTGGCGACAAGTTATCTGTTGATTTTCAAGAATCAGGCATTTCGCTCGCTGAATGTTCAAATGTTCAAATATCTCATCACCGTACTGTGCTTGAGGGCAAATGTCCATTCGTTTTACACCTCAATTCACGGAAAGTTAATAAACGTCCCGGTTTGATTTTGTAGTTATGAATACTAGATTTCTATGACCTGAAAGACATCTCTTTTTGCATATATCTCAAGCAGAAGGTTTTACTTTTTAAATCTGCTTGCCTCTAAAACTGAAAAGCGAAAGAGCCAAATACATTTTCATTCTACATTATCATTACTCTCATGGACATTATGCCTCCTGCTACATTTGAAACCTAATGTACTTAGAGAATCTCAACATTCCTGCTCAACTATAAAGAACTTTTTCCTGTGGCAGGAGAGGTATCGCTTATGTTATCTGCTTACAGTATGTATGTACTGCTGTCTCTGCTTACCATGTATGATGGCACAGTGCCTTGATCTGATTACCAACTAAATTCATCAGGCTCATGTCTAAGAACACTTCAGTGAAATTTGTAAAATGTACCGAATGAGAAACTCACACTTAGCCGGCAAGAATTAAACTTGACTCTGCTTGTTATCCCGCATCATCTTTGCAGGCAAGAAGTGAAGGCCTAAATAATCACATTTCTGCACTATTCTGGCTCAGTATGTTTATACGTTCTTAAAGTAGAGAAAGCAAAGTTTGCAATTTGGGTCAAAAGCAACTTTTTTTGGCTGTTTTCCAGAAATCAGTCAACTGACATCTGTTTTTCCAGTTTGTGGAAACTGTAAGAACGAAAGGCTTCTGCTATTCTCATGGACGAAAATGACACAGTTCCTGATTTATTTAATCTGGGACTGTGATAATTATGTTTAAAAAAAAAAAAAAAAGAATTGTTGCAAGCAGCGTAAAAACTTTTTAGAAGAACATTTCAAAGGAATTTGACCTTTACTTTGATGACCTTTATGATGCCACATTTCGCTCATGTTTTGCTGCTCGCCATTTCCAGCATGCCTGTATAAGCGTGCAACAAAACAAACTCCTGACGCATGCGTGACTCATCAAAGTAGAAATCAAAGTACCGTGGAATCTTTTCACTTTCGCCAGAGGCCGTGCCGATACCCATGGAAAACTCCTCAATAAGTGGTCGTTAGTTAAACGCAGCTAATTTAAAAGACGTTCCGATTCTAAATGAAATAAAAGCGTGTTCTGTGTATGAGGAAATAAAAAAGTTGGAACTATTTGCCAAACAGTTTTTAAGGTCCAGAGATACATATGAGGATTTCAGCAAAGTAATGTTTTGACCAGTTGCAGATGATAATAATGATGAGCCAGCTCACAGACATTAGAGAAGAAAAAAGCTTCCTTCCATGTTTCCTGGCTGTCTGTCAGTTTGTTTGAATATCTATACACACACACACACACACATTTGCGCGCACGATTAGAGCTCAGTGCAGCGAGATAATCTCCAAGTCCCACGCTCTTTTGGTCCTCCTCCAGAGTGCTTAGAGAAAGTGAGAGATTAAGAAGGAGAGCAAAGAAAAGAGAGAGAGAGAAAAGGAAGACCCCGCTGGTTTGAGTGGAGAACTTTAACAAGATACGCATTAAAAACTGAGTAGGAAAAAGATAAAAGAAGGTAGAGGGTATTTGAATCAGACTGTACCCTCTTTGTTTTTCCACCTGAGCCCACTTTTATCCAGTTTTTTTCTTCCTCTATGCCATTTCCCAGTTTCAAAGACTGTGACGTTAATAAAGCTTCCTGTTAAGCAGATAATAACTTGCCCGCACAGAGAGAAACAAATCATCTCAAAGTAGGAACGTCTCGAGACGCAATGATCACACACACTCTTTTTCTTTCTTTCCCATCATAGTGCTACATGAGAGAATCTTTAGTTCGGTGGCGTGCAGATGTTACTCACCACTTCTACACACTCGCCTGCAGCTCAGCTGAGTATAATTAGATGAGTCAGGATGAGTGTGCGTGTGTAAGTCATCCCGACCCTGCTCGTACAACATCATATTCAGAGGCTTCCACGAGGTAAAGACCAACCACAGAGCCGCATGCAGCTGTGTCCAGGGATGCGTCAGAGTTGACTCGTAGACCACAGCTTAGAAATCAATGCACAGACTCAAAGCCGATTCAAATTTTATATATTTATTTTTTTAATTTTTTTAATTTTTATTTTTTTATTTTTTTTAGGTGAGATTGCCTTATCCTATGATTATCAGCTAAGAGGATGATTTTTAAGCAGGGTGGTATTTGTTTTTTCAATTCGGGATTCTGTTTTTTAGTTTTCCCGATTATAAATTAACTCAGTCCCCAGCCTGTATACAACGGTTTTCCACAAAAGGTCAATTCATTAGCGCAGCAGACACAATAGAGGAAATGGGTGAGCTGAGGAGAAGGCATAGGCTTACCAGTGTGTTATTGTAATTGGGGTTCGCCTCACAGGCATTTTCACACTCTGAAAATTACAATCTGCTCCTTTAAACGCTCTTCTCTCAAAGCACAAAGGTTAGATTAGTCATAGTGGTGTGTGACAGGAGCTCTTGCTTACTCAGGCCTCCTCTCTGGTCTCTTTAAGCCCTGCGACATTCTCCGAGTACATTGTCTCAATTGTAAAGTGTCTGCCTTTGCCTTTGGATTAGTTTTGTTTATTGGTCAAAGTTGCAGGATTTGGAAAATGGTTTAACACCGGTCAGACTACCCGGTCAGAGTAGTAGTGTTTGAGCATGGATTAATTATCAGACATAATATATATATATATATATATAACTTATTTATTTATTTTTTACTTAAAGCTGTACAAAATATAGATGATATGGCTGTACAAATATGGAAAATATAGAAACTGTTGTGAAAATTGACATAGGATTTAAATAGGAATGTCTGGGGAGTGTGCAAATGTGCATGAATGTAAAGATAATACATAATGACTATTAAATAATTAATTATACGTATAATTTATATTGAGGTTCTGTTTAGGCCGATTTGGCCCTAAGAGAAAAAATGTGGTGTCTTTAGTCCTTGACACAATCTTGTTTTCTCATCAATCTATATCAAAGATATTCTGTTTCAGTATATAGACTTTACATGACTATACAACCCTCAAACTTCAGCAGAGCTTTTTTTAGACTTCAGTTCCTGACTTTTAAGTTGTTAATTTAAAGCTATAAGACACAATAAACCCTTTTACCTGAGTGAGTACACGCCACGCCCTCTGGTGGCTGATCGATTTTACATATAAAACGCCAAAGTCAAAAGGATTAAAACCGAAAATGTAATAGAACATTTTATTTATTATTAATAATATTTGCAGTAAATAATTCAGGTTGTTCAGAGTTTTCTGTTGACGTGAAGTTGCTAAGCACACCATCACACTCAAGGATTAGGTAATGAAAGCTTTTTTCTGTTTGTTTTTTGAGGCACGGTAACACGGCATTTGTGTATTGTGATGTGATGAGAGATTTGCACATAACGAGGATTTTAACATCTTTGAATGCGGAGCAGCTGATTTTATAACTATTGGACATTTGAAAGGAAAAAAAAGCAAAAACCTGTCTGTAGACCAAACCAGGATTGAGTTGTCAAGTCTCTAAGATAATGAAATGAAATGATAAAGAAGTGAAAGAGCGTAAAAATATTTTCCGCATAGTCTGTACACACATGCACACATCTGTCTTCAATGTATCAACTCATCTTTTTAATAACTGGCTTGGCAGGATAGAAAGATGGAAAGATAAAGACCTTTACTAAGGAAAAGTCTTTTGTTGCCAAAAGTACTAGCGGGCAGCGCGGGCTTCAGGAAACCCGCAGGGCTGAATTGTTTCTCGTCGTGAGCTGTGTGCCAGAACTGAAGTCCTGTGAAAGTGGAGCAGATTTCAAGGGGTTTTGAATCATTGAGAGAGGGTTCATGCAGGGGCCTCTCACTGTGCCAGCGTGGAGGGCTGTTGTGTGGCAGCGGGTGGACGGGGCAGGGTCACGGGGGTTCTGAGAAAAAAAAAAGGATGCTTTCCTTAATATGTTAAGCACTTCATTGAAAAGCTGAGATTCTTCACTTCTATAGGATTAAAGAAAAGCCATTACAACACCGAGTATTGGTATGCAAAGCAGCCCATTGCTATATCTCCTTTCTTTCTTCTCCCTCTTCATCTCCTCACTCATCTCCTCCCACTTGGTCTGGCCTGAAGTACCGGTGTCAGTCGGTTGCTCTTTGTTTTTTCCCCAGGCGACTCACACAAGCAAAGGAGGATCAAGAGAAACAAAACAAGACAATAAAAAGAGAGAGAAAGAGAAGGAAGGAGGCAGAGAAGGAGACGTGTTGGTGGGAAAACATGACCAGTACTTAATCAGGGATGAATAAAGGAAGTTTTATTTTTTTTAAATGATGTTAACAAGAGGATGGTTATAAATGGGCAAATTTAAAAGAAATAGGAAGAGGAAGTAGATTTAAAAAGATGAGAGGAAACGAAAGTGGGAAAGAGAGACGTCAGTGGGTGTGAGATGGATCAGACAGAAGCAGGCGCTTGTGAAATGTCTGACCCGTGTGCTGCTCGTGTTCTCACTGTCCTGATAACTGAAGAGTCTCTGATGTAAAACACCAGCTGGAAAATCTGCATGCTTTTTCTTTTTTTTTCTTTTTTTCCTCCACCATTTTGGCTTCTAACCAGGCTGAGGGAGTTTAAACTGGCTCAGGTTACAAACTTGCCTTTGCAGGCTGTAACATATCTTAAGTGGCTTTGAATCATCCAGGGTGCACTGTAGGTGTGTGTGTGTTGTAGACTATAAAAAGCTGACCATTTGTTTCTTCAGCTCAGCCAGAAGAGGTGCATTGCCAGAGATGTGAAGTAAGCCATGCTAAGACATCTTACCGGCAATGGAAAAAAACTTTTCTCGGTCCATTTTGTTTCTAGAAAACTTTTATATAATCTATCCTTCTTATTAATCTCATTACAGTAGACACTGATACTGCTGCTGTTTTCAGTGTACATCATTTTTAACAGGCCCTTATTCTGTTCATCACATGCAAAAAAAAATGCTCTTGTACCTCTTGGTAGCTGTTTCTATAAGCTACAAGTCTTCATGTAAAGTTTACACAGTTGTTAACTACAAGGAGAATTGTTTGTTTGTAAAATGTGGTTGTTTAGATGAGGTCATCCCATCCCCTTTCTCCATCAGCTTTAGAAAACCTCATCCTCTGTTTCGTCTCATCTTCTTCTTTTTCTTTATCTGCTTCTCCTTTTCTTTTCCCTTTCTCTTTCCGTTATTGTTGTTTCTGTGGTCCAGAGATCGTGCCATGCTTCAGATTTCTCGATTCTCGTCCAGTAGGCAATAACATCCCACAGGATGTGAGGAAACACACCATATTAAAGCGGCTTGAACTCTAATCTGCCGTCCCGTGGTCGTAGTCAGTGTGCATTTAGCGCTTGATTTTTTCCCCCCGATTATGCCACAAGCTGAGTTCAGTTCTCCGAGTATGTGAGAACAGGGTTCATCATACATCTTGTGAAATATAGTTACTTTATTTTATATCATCATCATCTTCTAACCTGCCCGAAATGTTACAGTTGTGGCTATGAGAGTTATTTCACTTCCACACACCATTACTCCACTGCAATGTGTTCAAAAATCGCTGGCGTCACACTTGCCCTCGATTCCCAAGTAGTACTGCAGTAATGACCGAAGAATTTGCACTTGTTTGACTTTGCGTGTTTGAACTTGCGTGTATTTGTAGTGACATCTGCCTTATTGGTTTACGCCATATACAGTATATTTTTCTTAGCTTTGACTAATTTGCAGTGAAACGTCCTGAAGAAATACTCAAGCTGTTTTTCATCTAAACCCTGAACATGCGCTAGCGTAACTAAAATATACACACGCAAGTTCAGCTCGACACAACTCATATTCCAACAAAAAAAATCTTATTAGCAAGGGACTGAATACATTCCGTCTTTACAGGAACTCCCCTTTGACCCTTTGGGAAGTTCAACATGATCTAAACTATTCCCAGCTTCATGCATAATGCTGTATATATTCAACTCTGTCATTGATTATTTATCTGTTATTTGTGTCCTCCACAGGTCTGCCAATCAGCACTTACGCCAAATACTGCTACCGCAAGCTGCAGAAAGTTGCTGTGACCGGGGGTAAAAAGGTAGGAACTGCGTGCCTATTTATTTATCTCATTCCAGTTTATCCTTCGGCTTTAAGAATAATGAAGCTGAAAGAGCCTGCAGGCAAACCGAGCAGTTGATGATTGAAAGCTATCCACACACTTGGGGTAAACAGAATGGGCTTGATGAGCTATCTGAAAGGTCAGTGGTTTAAACAGGGTTTTCCGGAGAGAACAACCACAAGTTTATGGTGCTGCCGAGAGAAAAGAAGCTGTAATATGTTCAGGCTGGCCCCGAGCCTGCTGAAGTGTAACATAGTGTAACAGTGTCTAAGTGCCTACATGTGTTAACAATCAGCCTTAAGAAAGCTTCATGAGAGCCGCGCAGACTGGGGAAAGAGGGTTACAGTAACCCCAGAGCTTTACATCTTGCTCACACACACACACAAACACAAATACACACAGAGAAACAGAGCAGAGAGAGATGCAGTGGCTGTGTCACACCTCCTACGTTGTCCTTTCCCCAGTCTCCACCCTGTAATCAGCCACCCCACCACTGTCTCCACCGCCTCTCACTAAGGTGTTATATTTAGCAGCGCACCACGCAGCTGGTCGCTGGATGTTAGTGTGAAGTTGTGGTGCTAGTAAACGGCTGCTCGGGCACATCAAAGGTCTTTCCGGTGCTCCATCATTGGCAAATATTTCTCTTTGAAAGTAAAATGATGTCGACATGTAACAGGTCGAGAACCTTTCTAGAAAAAATGAAACTAATTGAAGGATAAAAAACAAACACAAGCTTATCTATTTTAACCGTGCTAGCAAGAATGATGAATGAAGAATGAGTTACACCATGTGACTAAAGTGTGTTCCTGTTAACTTCATGTGACCTGTTTGTATAAGACGTTCAACAGGTTTTCAAAATGAGTGACGCTTACTCTTGTTCCTTGTCACTCCGAAGGGTCTGAGGAAACCTACCCTGGATGAGATTGATCACGGGAGGAATGCCATAGTGACGCCCTCGCTGTTCGGGAGCGCTCTGGAGGAGATCATGGAGAGGCAGAGCCAGCTGTTCCCTCACAGGAGGCTGCCTTGGGTGCAGGTGCAGCTATCTCAGTGCGTCCTGGCACTCGGTGGAGCCCAGACCGAGGGAATCTTCAGGAACGAGACATACATATATATATATATATATATATATATATATATATAGAGAGAGAGAGAGAGAGAGAGAGAGAAAGCTAATAGGGACATGAACATGTTGAAGACATAAACTAGCATGTTCACATCAAACAACAACTAACATTCACCAACCACATTCTTCCTCCATGACGCACAAAGCCAGAGAAGCACAGTTTTTCTCTAATAGTTGCTCCAGCACAGTATGCTTGGATTAAAGCAGTATCTGACGTTGGAGCTCACAGGCATGATTGTGGTTACAATACAGGGAATAGAAAGTGATACCGTCCTTTTCTCTTACAGAAGAGTGCTATTATTCTCCCTGCCTGTGGCATCATAGAGACCTGCCCTGGTATTCTCTCGTGCTTTTCTGATTTAAGCATTCCTAAAAGTCAAAAAGTCAAATCCTTTGTCAGTGCAGAGCACACCTTTAACTAATGATGGTGTTAAGACTTCGGTTTGAAGAGACAGAGATGGATCATTTTTGTCACGAGGAGTGAAATGCATAAACAGAAATGCATGGAGTTCAGGTGTGGCCTTTCCATCCAAAAGCATTTTCTTTTTAACTTGATTATGGATAATTACCGACCTCGATTGCAACTATTTCTTGCATCTAAATAAGCTGCTAGGTTGCATACAAATAGCAGTGTTTATTTTCTGCAGAAGGGCTGAGCCGAACATGTGACGGGATATATAGAGTTGCTTTTGTGTTACCAATGATGACAATAAAAGACTCCAAAAACACGGCATATTTCCCAAACTGGCAGGGGTGTCACTTTCCAAAAAGGGTTCCACATCCACTGAACCTTGAAGGAAGATAAGAGTTCATCATTCCTCCTCTGCAAAAGTCTAGATAATTATAGCGGCCAAACAAGTGTGTGTGTGTTGTGTGTGTGTGTGTGTGTGTGTCCTTCTCAAGACTTGAAAACTAGCTTTCTGTAAAGTGTCATCTTTACACATGCTCCAAAGCTCTGAGAAATCCCCGGTCACTGGGTGGTCCCTACAGGAGCTGTTTATCCAAAATGACCCCCATTTGTTAGACATTTGGCCAAAAGGCAAACAAAATGAAACGGATTAATCACTAACACGGAACAGCCTTTCATTGAAGGCCAGCTGATGTGTGTTCGGCAAGAGAGCGCTTCAATACACCAAACAGCTAAACAGATGTAACGGCAGATTTATTCAGGGTCGTGACAGATATATGAGCACATGAATTATATTAACGCTCTGTTTATCACACTGCGAGTGATAGTGTGGGATCAGTTTTTCCTTTCATATGCCAATAATAAGTGCAGCACTGAGGATATGTTCCACCTCATGCTACAGTGTACATGTGGAGCTAAAAACGACAAACACATTCTTTCCATCGCTCTCTTTCCCTTTTTTAATGTCCGTTTTTATGATGCTCGTCACCTGTGTGCGTCCTGCCAGGAAATCTGTCCCTCACCATTTGTTTGTCTGGTCTTCTATTTTTAATGGTCAGGTTTAAAGGGTTATTTGCTTCACGGCCTGGGTGTATGATTAATGCATCACTTGTTCCTGTGCACAGGACACACGCACAAACGCACATTCAAGGATTTTTCTTTTATGAAATTGAATTGAAGCATGTTCATGTGGGTTTGTCTTCAGATTCATCTAAATATAGCTTTCGTTCTTTGTACTCACAGATCTTTTGTTGAATAAAAATGTTTCATGATATGAAAAGTGTATGGACGAAATAACTGTGCAAACCACCTCTCATTGCTTCATGTTTTTGCAAAATGTTTGTGTTTTTTAAGCCACATAGTGACCTATGAATCATTCAAGCATAAAAAAAGCATTTCACTCAAGATATGAACCAGTGGGGTGCAAATGATGACAGATGATCAGGTTTAGTCCACTGGTAATGCTGAATGGAACAGACGAGAGGGGAAATGAGGTTGCTGCTGAGGTTATTACATAAACAACTAATTTTTAAATCGTATCTTTAAGCACTATGTGTAAAATATGTTATATTTGTTTATTTCTTTAATAAACAATCTACATTGTTTAATTCAATTTAATATAAAGAAATGAACTGGGACACACAATACTGTATATCCAACTGTACAAATAATAGACACATTAGGCATTTATGTATGACTATGTTCTGGAGTCAAACCAGCTGCACTGAAGTACAGTTTACCTTATTGAGTAGTAGATTAAATTAATTTTATATAAAAGACTAGTCATTTTGGCAAATAAATATAATAACCAAATGAAATACCATTCCTAGTTATCTGTAGTGCTCTCCTCCACTACTAGAACAAGATCACAGACATGACCTCACTCGTTTTATTTGATTAATTTAAAGGTCACGTCTCACTATATCTTTAAGACTTTAAAGATGTCTTAGAGGTCCTTCGAAGTGTGTGTGTGTGTGCGTTATGAGTAATGCTCCAGATGAAATACTATCAGATAATGCATTTTTCATATCTGAAATTCCCTTTATTTCACTCCTCTTCCAAATGAACTATTTCAGTGTCTATGTAATTGAGCTACTTCTGAGCCACGTCCCATCAGAGAACAACAGAACTTAGCAGCAAGTCATGAAGCCAGGGGAAGATCTGATTGGCTTATTTAATTGATTGGCCAATACAAAAATGGAAATAGGACAGGGAAAGTTTTTTTTGTTTTGTTTTTTTTAAGAATTTTTTGTGCACACACATTGGAGGCCTGCTCTGATCTGAATATCCAAAAATGACCTAAGTGAATGTTACACACTAGCTGAGCTTTAAATGTAATTAGTGGTGCTGTGTGTTTTAATGTTGCAGAGTCCCGGGAGATATAGATGAAGTGAATGCCCTCAAATTACAGGTGGACCAGTGGAAAATTCCAGAAAACCTCTCTGATCCTAATGTCCCCGGTAATCGCAACATCATTCAAGACGCCTGTGATCTAATGTAACCTGTCTCAAATATTTACATGGGACTGATGGACAAGGCCGTGATTAATTCCTATCTCTGTCTCACTCTCGCAGCATCACTGTTAAAGCTGTGGTACAGGGAGTTGGAGGAGCCCGTGATTCCACAGAGTTTCTATACGCAGTGTATCAGTCACTATGAGGATGCTGATGCGGCCATCAGTGTAGTTCAGGCTTTACCAGAGCTAAACAGACTGGTTCTGTGCTACTTCATCCATTTCTTACAGGTATCCCACACACACTCTCAGACATGTACTTATTCACACTTATTCATCAATATGATAAGTTGTTCTCTGAGGAGACATTGTACACTTTTGGTCTCCAGAGTCACCGCTTTGCAATAGCTGTAAAGTTATAACGTTATGGAAAGGGATTTTCCAACACAATTTGGAAGTTCCAACACTTTCACTGTGACAAGAAAAGCTGAATTTTTTTGTCTCATTACTTTAAGAGTCTGTTGAGGGAGCGACTGTTTATAAAGCTGCTCTAATGCAAGTACTAAAATGAAAGGAGCTAACAGACATCGCAGACATTCTCTAGCATTAAACATGACTAGAAACAAATACAAAAGATACAGTGCTCATTCTTTAATAAATTATTTATAAAATGTGAAACTACCGATTGTATTTGTTTGGTAGATCGCTGCCGTATTCAAACACTTTAAAGGCAGATAATCCTATCCTTCAGCGTGGTAATGGCATCGTAGATCATTTTCTCAGCTGGACGGGCAACAGTGCAAACCAGCTATTAACGTAGCTGGTGCTTTGCCACTTCGTCCCCTGTGGACTGATTTATTAGACTTTCACACACAATAATGTAATGTAATGTAGTCTTTACTGGAGCGCACTGCATTATTGCTGTAAAGTTCCAGGTAATAAAAAAAGTTACACATATTTCTTTCTAAATGGTGTGCACAGTCACTTTAGATCTCACAGGGTTTCAGTCCACTTTTTCAACAAAAACAGCACACAATAAACAATAATAGAGGCTTTTTCTAATGTTGCTGTGATAAAGACTGATCAGATCTCCTAGTGAGTCAGGTATTAGGTTAGTCCTCATCTTCAGATTATTAACGTAATAATAGTTACACAAGTGACTAAAATGTAAAAGTTTTCTGAAATGTTTTCCCCATCTTTCCCTCAGGTTTTTGCACAGCCAGTGAATGTAAGTAAGACCAAGATGGATGTGAACAACCTGGCCATGGTTATGGCGCCCAACTGCCTGCGCTGCCAGTCGGACGACCCCCGCATCATATTCGAGAACACGCGCAAGGAAATGTCCTTTCTCCGCATCCTCATCGTGCATCTGGACACCAGCTTCATCAAGGACCTTGTGTGAATTTTACGCCTATATCAGTGCGCCTCGCTGCAAACCCGCGTGTCCATGGGTGTCGCTTTCTTTACAGGGTTTGACCTGCGGCATTGTTGCGTGTTAACATGTCAGTGCTTTATAACTCTGAGAAAAGAATAAAAAAAGACTGGTTCTGGTGTCTTGAGGAAAGTGATGGAGAATCTCGTCCGCTTATTAAACGTCTTCGATAAACGCTCCAGATATGAATCACCAGCTCACTGATTCACTGAATAGCAGCATTCGTTGGAGGTGTTTCTGTCTGAATCCACCCCCGAGACATTTTGAGGAAATGCTCCGATGCCTTGTAGCAGAAAGAATGAATGGACTCGGAAGTAAACTCCAGCATATCTGCAGCAATCAGACTGTTAACATGTGAAACCAAAAGTGCAGGGATCTGTGACTCTTTGTGTTATTACTAATAACTCTTTCTTTTCAACAAGTTGGGTTCGGACATTATTTTTGGACAACTGCTATCTTTTTTGTCCAGTGGAGTTCTCTAATTTAATATGGTTTGAGCGTGTCAGATATTTAATAGATACTAATCTTTGTGCTAAGGAGTGTATGAGGCTCTCTTTTGGTCTTAGATGGTCTGCAAACTAAAAAAGATCTGTGTGTGTGTGTGTGTGTGTATGTGTGTGTGTAACCTGCTCATGTTGACGTGTGTCTGGAAGACAAATCTGTTGGCTTCGTCCCGGCCTGCTGACTTTGAACCTGGTGCCTGTACTCAACTGTGTGTGTGTGTTTGTGTGTGATGGCTTTCTGAAAGGTCATCCTTCTGTAATCAAAAGCTCAAGGCATGGAAGGTGCTTCGAAACCAACTCTCCTTTATCTCATCTCCTTCAAAGAAACGATGCGTTTGATGTAGTGCATTCTATTTTTTCTCCGTGGCGTGTGTCAGCAGAAAGGCACGCGGGTCTATTCACCGCATCCGAGCAGTCGAGATCGCACGCTTAGACGATATACAGTATTTCGCTCCGGCAACTTCGGCAACCATTTTACAGTCCTGACTCCGGGGAGTTGGGTTGTCTGGTAGTGGTGATTGGAGGCGACTGGGCTCGTGTTGAAAACGTTTTGTCACTCATGCATGGGCTTTCATCAGTTCTCAAACCCACGTCTTGAAGACTAAAACATGACTCCATCCGCGGACGACACGGATGACTGCAAAGCTTCACGGACATAATTTTTACAGTGTTTTTTTTCCATAAGACGGGGCCGATTTCATATCTCAGATGTGCGGTTAAGGACGTAGCCAGGACCAAGGCAGTAGTATATTTAGCTCTTGTGGTCAGACTTTAGGGTTTAGCATCAGCATGGGAGTGTTTTGGCTTCTGATTTTCGAGCGAGACTTCGGAGTTTTTGACCACATGTGTTTTTGCACACAGCACACCCTGATTTCTGTTTTTGTTAAAACGTACACCCCGAAATAAGACAGTTCTATCAGACGAAAACAGTCAGGCACGATTAGCTGCTTGTTAAAACTCCATGCTGACATTTCCGCAACTATCTGTCTGGGTCCTGCTGCTCCACACTGTCAGATAGCTCACTTTACACAGCCGGAGTCATTTTCTCTAGTGCGTTTCTTCTCGTCGTCCGTGTCAATCCACACAAAAACACGAGACCCGATACGGTGAAGAACACAGTAATCCTGCTGACGCCTCTTGTAGTCCCATATCATTGTTTGTTTAGACATCAGATCCAAGAATTTTCCCACATGACTAATCAGCATGCCCACGCCACTGACTTCTCTCTCTTCTCCTGTAAATATGACTGTATGTCTCCGATTATGTTTTTACCAAACTTCTCCCTTTTCAAACAAACATTACTACATCCATGAAGCTATACTTACATCTCTCATGTCCATTCAGAGATCTGTCATTTGTCTTCTTTTTTTTTTATCTAATCTTTTTGATTTTTTTTGATTGTGTTGAATAGTGAACAGAACTGTAGCAGAAAACAGCCACATTACTCGCATGTGTGTGTGTTGTTGACCTCCACTATGCTCCTGTATTGCACTTACCCGCATGTCCTCTGCCTTTTCAGCTCTCTCTGATCCTTGCAGGGACTAATGACCTCCGACTCGAATTGTAAATATATTTTTCTCCATGGCCTCTGATGGGGACAGCTAGAAAAAAAAGATGGATGGCAAGCATTTAATTTCCATCGTTTCGAAAGAAAGAATAAAATTTATAAATTTGAATCAAGTTGTGATTTTTTTTGTTTCTCAGTAGAAATACATCCCTTTCTCATCTATTAAGTTTTTTTTCAGTCTTGTGATTCAACTAGGATTAAAGAAAGCATGTATATTACATAGAAATGCAAACGTTGAAGACTTGAACATGGTGTACTGTATTAATGCTTACAAACCACCAAGCCATCTTCAGCACAGCGCAGAAGGATCCAGACAGGACCGCGTAACTGATTTACATCTGTCTGGTGTTTTCCCCATATTGTGTCGATCCGTCCTGCTCAGCGGCTCAAATTAGTACAATTCTAGGGTAGTTAGATGGGTTAAAGATTAAGTACCACATCTTCCCGCTGATATCTCAATCACATCTACTCCAGACATTAAATAATTTCACTGTGAGCCAGCACCATTAGACTGTAATCAGCCGTGCATTCAGATGACTACTGCTCTGAAAGCGGGACTAAATTCAGATAAATGGCTCTAATCATAAGCAAAAGGTAGGAATGAGATAATAAACATGTTTTTGCAGTTAATGGCAGCCAGGCAAACAATGCTAATAGTTAGCGATCTAATGACTACCGCTCTCTGCGGTATTTCTAGCTAATTGCAACATTAAGCTCAACCTTAATCACAGTTTCTCATTTCCTTCACTGCATATTTATGTACATTTTTTGCACACAGAAAATTTCAAACCTTAAACCTAATCCAACTTTCCCACATCAATAACCAATATAGGGGTTTAAAAGGATTTCACAATCACGCATCATATAAAACATGCAAAACACTATCGCTGATCATCACCGCAGCTTTACTGAGGATGCACAGAGGATGGAGAAAAGTTCTAACAAGACCACAATACCTGTTCAAATCTACAATAGTGAAGAGGATTTAATTTTACCAAAGGCATACACAAAAGGAAAAAGTCTCCCCCTGCTGGTCAACTGCTGCACTGCACAAGCCTCTCAGGTCACAATAAAGTATTGTACTGTACACCCACCATTGCTGCTCTTTGTATGATATCAGTATTCTACAGTTGAAACTTACACAGCTTCATGAAATATTTATACATATAATTATTAACATCTGATTTTTTTAAATGAACTTTAACTCAAAGTATGCCATAAAATAAACTCACTCACTCACCGTTTATACTGGTTTAAACTGTATTAAGTGTCGCAGTCAGCGGAGTCTATCACTGGGTACTTTTTAACTCCATGCACACAGAACCCAAGGAGGGAACTCAGGTCGGAAAATCAGGTAGTCAGTGGTCCAGGAAATTATGGTAGTGTATCCCTTTAATCTGCATTTGTTCTGCTTTTTTATTTTTTTATTTTTTACAAAACTGTATGGTGTTAAAAGCACTGGACAAGTCAAAGAATATGCTATTGCCTGCTTTTTCTAAATGGGATTAGCTAAAAACAGCATTCTCTGGGTATTCACCACATGATATGTGAGGGGAGACTGACCTGTAGTTGCTCAGAGATGAGAGACACCCATCCATCACACAGCACACCTACACAAACACAAGGCTTAATTCATTTCGATGCAATTCAATTTTATTTGTATAATGGTTTTAACAAGCAAGTTCATGCTTTATAGAACATAAGACACAAAAAACATGGAGAGAAAAGTCCTAGATGTTGGACAAAATCATCCATATTGAGCAAACCTGAGGTGACTGTGGCAAGGAAAATCTCCCTTAGATGGTATGAGGAAGAAACCTTAAGAGGAACCAGACGTATAAAGGAACCCAGCCTCATTTGGGTGACACTGGAGAGTGTGATTGTAAATTATTCTTAACTCCGGGAGGTGTTATATGAACATTGTCCTTTCTGCAGTTATGTACAGCGTGATGCAGATGCAGCGTATGTAGAATGTTAGTGTATGTATTAATTAGTAGGTTGTTGTCGTCCTTGAAATCCACATAGGGTTGGCATCGCTGCTTTGATATACCCAAATCATCACAAAGCAGAATCCATCTGGAGCTGGTCTGTCTCTGGATTCCCCACAGATTTGGCCTCTGTCTACTGGATCTCCAGATGCCTCGGAAAATGTAGAAAAGGGAGCAGGTTTCAGATTCAGATTCAAGAATTTTATTTGTCACATCCATGGTTGTACAAGTACAACAGCAGTGAAATGCAATGCAACGAACTCAGTCTGTGCAATTTTTTTTGTTTTAAAATATGTATGTATGTACAAAATAAAAATAGACTAAGGAGACAATAAAATGAAATAAAGTATAAATATAAATTTGTAAAGAATTTTGTTGTAGAAAATGTAAAATCAGTGCAAGGTGGAAAGGAAGAAGAGTAGCTGCTGTTCATGATCTTAACAGCACGAGAAGATAATGTGCATTTAAATGTACTAGAGTTTGAGGTTATGAGGTGAATTATGTGTATGCCAGGCTGAAAAAACATGTCTTTAATCTACTTTTAAACTGGGAAGCTGTGTCCGAGCCCAGAACTCAGGAAGGCTATTCCAAGAGTTAAAGCACTGGATGATACTTATTTCCAGATATTTCTTCCCTTATATGATTTAAGAAAGAAAGCGAGCGATCTCATTCCCCCAGTCTTTAGACATTCTGTTGTTATATAGTTTTGAGATTAAGCTACATTTGGTTTCGAGTGCTTTCATTTTTTTTTTTTTTTTTTTGGGAGATTATCCAAAATTATTAGCCCTTAATTATTCACCTGCCCCAGCGTTTTTATTCAGTAACCAACCTAATTAAATAATTAATAGGAATGTGTGGGGCGGCACGGTGGTGTAGTGCTTAGCACTGTCGCCTTGCACCTCCAGGGTCTGGGTTCGATTCCCGTCTCTGTGTGCTTGAAGTTTGCATGTTCTCCCCGTGCTTGGTGGGTTTCCTCCGGGCACTCCGGTTTCCTCCCACAGTCCAAAGATATGCAGGTTAGGCTAATTAGCATTCCCAAATTGACCGTAGTGTGTGTGCCCTGCGATGGATTGGCACCCTGTCCAGGGTGTACCCTTGTGCCCTAAGGCTCCAGGTCCCTGTGACCCTGAATACAGAATAAAGTGGTATAGAAGACTGTTGAAGTATAGAAGAAGTTGGAGTGCATTACACAAGGCAGTGATATTCCACCATTAAACTGGTGGAATCCAGGGTTATACTTGACCAGAAAGCAACGTGAGTGGCATTTTTACATACTCACCCACGTCCTATCTGAATGTCTTTATAGGCTCTGCCCACTAAGTAGCAGATCAGACCCCAATCACACCAAAATATGTTCTCAGCCAACATTTTTAGCAAAACAGTAAACACTACAGATCTGCTGACTGAGGAGGTACGGTAATATGTAACTGGAGGAAATGGTAGGCACAGCAGCAACATAGACACAATATCAGACCAAATAATCTATGAGGAGGTGGTGTGTGGTGTGGAAAGCTATTATCATTCTATCACTTTCCCCGAACATCACATCCTAGGATATTCGTAAGAATTTCCTCTTATAGTACCAGAAAAGTGGCCATCATTCTTTGAAACAAATGAAGGTTGAAATTCTGTACCTTTTTTTTTTTTTCCTTAAAGTTTTACTTTTTATATTCTGGAACATCCACAATATGGTTTAGTGACACATGCAAGTCGAGTAGCCATGGAAACCCATATACTGTTGGCTTAAATAGTAGTTATGGTGTCTACTACTGATATGGAAATACATTATGTGGGGTGCACTGTAGTGGGCTCAGAGGAACCTTGCCCGGGATGTATGACCTACTTTAAAACTTTTGCACCATTCAAATATTTTCCAGTGGGTAAGAGTCTCATCAACGTACTGCGCTAGAAGTGTTCTGTAAATGTCAATTTGTTTTACTCCTTCTTTCATGAGAAATTTCATCACAAGTCCCACTATAACTTGAATGCACCTCATCTCAGACAAATAGTATGTAGACACCCAAAAATGTTCGATTAAGATGTTACGATTATACACATTGCTAATACATTGCTAAACTCTTTCTGATTCTGATTCTAATAGGTGCACACAATCAAGCAAATTGTCATGCAATGTCTATAAACAAAGACTGGCTGTAGAAATAGTTGAACTGATCATCTGTCACTGTAAAATGTGGCTGTCATAGGATGTCACCCTGACCACATGCCATTTTGTGAAATTTCTGTCCAGATAGGCCTGTCTTTCTGAAATATAAGTACTATCATTATAAAAAGGAAATGTCCATTAGCAACCACAGCTTAGCCACAAAGCAGCAGACCTCACAAACTCACGAAATGATTAAAGTCGTGAACAACACGCTGTTCTCTGGAGTGACAATTTCTCACTACAGTATTATATCACTGTCTGATGATTGAATCTGATTTTGATGCAACTACTATTACCTAATGCCCATGGTTTTGTAATGTGATGTCCAACAGGCTCATATACACCATGCTTTTTGAACATCCCTTTCCAGTCTCCCTCTTGCTGTTGTAATACATTCCACTCTTCTTGGAAGGGTTTCAATTAGACTGTGGCTGTGGGGATTTGATCTCATTTAACAACAAGAATATTAGTGAAGTCACTGATGTTGGGCATGAAGACATTGTGTGCTTTAAACTATATTGCAAAAGTATGGGGAAGGGCCACATACTCTGTGTGAGTGATAATTAGGTATCCACATTTTTTTGGCCATATGTTGTACGTGTGATGATCAACGTGATGACCAAGTGTTCAAATACTTTTTGATGTAGAGTGATTGTCAAGTGGCTACATATTTATTGGCTATATAATGTTTTGTTTAGGTGCAGAATTGCACATTAAACTGCAATCTATTTGAATAAAAATGTGACATGCTTAGACATTAAGTGAATATGTGTATTGTACACGACTAGCACTTAGGAGCCTAGAGTGGACAAATCCTTGCTCAATTGTTTTCGTACTTTTTAAACCTTAAAAAAAATATTTAAACTAATTAAACATACACAAATAAAATGTACAAAGAGGTGGCAAAGGGACAAACGGAGGTAATTTAATGATGTGAGTTATTTTGCTTGGGTCCACTTACCCAGAACCAGATCACATCATTACAAGTTTTTTTTTTTTTTTGCTTACCTTCGCCCTACAATGAAACAGCTGTATGGTAAATAAAGAATCTTTCAGGAGGATTCTTCCCCGTTCACCAGGCACAAAGTTTACTTAACAATTATTATCTCTCAACCAGTAGATCATTCATGGGTGATTCTGGAGTTGTGAGACAATTCTGTCTATTATCATCAACACAATTCAGTAAAGTTCCAGAAATTTTCAGAATTGTTGCCAAAGTAGATTTTGAAGCTGTTATGCTGCCTTTTCTAACAGCTTTTGGAGCCTCTTTATTTTATTTTTTATTTTTTTCTATATATGGTATCACACAATGTAGCAGCACCACATGCCGCAGTTTAAATATGGGCAGAGTGTCATGTGGTGTTCTTCTGTTTTTGTTTTTTTAATTAACCCAAGCATCAGCCTTTATAAATGTCTAAGCTAACATGACATTTATAGTAGCTCCTCTTCATCAGGGATGCATTCTCATTTACTGACAATTAAAACTGGTCAAACCCAGTTCCTCGACCAGTTCTTGAATATCATTCTCATTCACCTCCAGTCCCATGATCTTCCCCTAATTTCATTGACAACTGGCAGCTCCTGATCATGAGCAAACATCTCCAAATGTCCGAGAACGTCATAAAATCAGTCCACAGTTTTCTCCAAACAGAATTGAAGGTTCTATTGGTGATCCCAGGCTTTATCGATTATCTTGAGGCAGTTCTAAACCTACTGATCCATGGGCTGGAGTAGTGGAGGGGTGTTGAGAGAAAGGAACTTGACCTTAATAAACTAAAATTCCTCCAGTAAGTCATCCTCGAGGCCTGGAGGATGCGCAGGAGCATTATCCATAACCAGCAAGATGGCAGATTCTTTTCTAAAAGTTATTTCTTCACTGCAGGACCAAAGACCTTGTTGATCCACTCAACAAACAAGATACAAGTGACCCAAGCCTTGCTGTTGGACCTTCACATAACTTCTGCACCTTGCATTTCTTGAAGGTTTGTAGATTCTCAAAATGATACCAAAGCATCTCCCGAGCAAATCCCCACTTGTATTAGCGCACAACAAGAGGGTGAGATGGTCTTTCACAAGCTTGTGACCAGACATTGCATTCTCTTCTGCAGTAATGTAGGTCCTCTTCTGCATTTTTCTCCAAAAAAACCCCCGTCTCATCGCACTTAAACACTTACTGCGGCTGGTATCACTCAGAAACCGTAAGCTTCTGGAACTCCTTAGCTGCCTTAGCGTCCTCACAACACTATGGATGCCACTTCTCCTCTTAAAGTTATCAAACCATCCCCAGCTCTTGAAGCCTGTTTTGTTTTCGATTTACATACTTGGCAGTTAACATACGAGGTCGGTGTACACAGCCTCTGCCCTTCTCGACATTTTCCAAAACACGTAACCATTGCTTTGATACTCTCATGACTCCTTTTGCTGCGTCTAGCCCCGTTATGTTTTTTTTATTTAATCTTGTGCAAATCATCGACATAGACTTTTTATATAATCTTGCGATGTCGGCAACCGCATACCTCATTCGTGCTTCCTGATGATTTCCTTCTTAACTTTCACCGTAATAATCTCCTTCTTCTTAACGCCTTTCTTTTTAACTTTTTTGTTCACTGTAGATATTGTTGCAGTACAGTTACTAAGGAACAGTGACCGCACATGAACACAAAATAGAAAAATGCTTTATGCACACACGTGGTCACAATGGTATAGTAAACAGTATACGCTTGCACAGATGTTGATTGATGAGACCGAGCATGGGAGATGATTACCTACAATCCCGGAGTGAGAGAGAGAGAGAGAGAAAGAGAGAGGGAGAAAGAGAGAGAAGAACCATTGGCTCAGTTGTAATTGTAGTTGTAATGAGTTAAAATTCTTTAAAAGTTATTTTAGCTCGTCCTGCAAAACACTCAAAAATTTAATTATTTGCAATCTATCTATCTATCTATCTATCTATCTATCTATCTATATATATATATATATATATATATATAAACACAGTATACTGTATGTACTTTATACAGTATATACACACACAGAGTAAATTTAAGGTTCATCAATTAAGCTATTATAGAGTTTTAATGAATTTGTGTCCTACAGAATTGTCCTACAGTACAGAATGTCAAAGAACCCTGGTTCCTAAAACGTCAGACGTTAAGTGATTTATTTATTTTTTTACGACACATGCATGAAGACAAATGCAAGACATGCAGCAATGTGCAATTTAACACTACTGGACAGAACAAAGGCATTTGTTGTTTTTTTGCTTTGATAAGGAAAAATGTTAAATGTTTTAAAAGGCTGTTAAAATGTAAGCATTTACAAAAAAAAATTCAAAAACATTTTCTCACAGATTCCACTTATCATGAGACATTGTATGTGAATCATTTGTGGTATTTAAACGGAAATATATCTTTGTGTCAGGAAATGTAAATGTCACCTATCTATGTGTCAGGAAGCTGTTGCCTCAGGAAATACTAGCTTGATGTATTCAGCAGCTTTATGTGAGCCAGCATGACATAAATAATACCTTTCCAACCAAGGTGTCATTTCCTGTTTGAATGGTCAATTTAGAAAAAAGTATTGAAGCCTCTTTTGAAGTCTCTGCAGATCCCTACTGCTCATACACACACTCTTTTTATATAAATACATGCATCCCTACATATTTATATATGACCTTCATGAAAGCCAGTTTCATCATGTTTCTTGATGTGTTTTGCAAATGCACTTATATGTTTATAATGTTTAACATACTGTATGCTGTGTACATATACATACAAACACGTATTCACTGTTTTCATCCTTAGCTTCTTAAGCTTATTCACATCATAACTTGGAGTCACTTTATCATATAACCTTACTCCTAGTCAAAAAAAATGTCATTTCAGTGCAGCCAAGAAGTACTTTGTGCTGTTTTGCTGTGTGTATATGACCTCAGGTTTGATGTACTGAAATCCTAAACCTAACCTAGCAAAAACAATTGAAATTAGAAGTACTATCTCATTGCTTTGAAATCACATTTGCCTTTTTAAGCATCGGCCACCTTAACATAAATAACAATCTTGTGTTTCAGTTCCTGTTTTTAAAACCATTAGACTAGAACAAATTATTCACTTTCGTTCTGATAAGCAGGGGATTAAATCTTGACTGGATGGATCTGTTGCCTGCCCATTACTTACCCAAATATACTAACCCAAATTTTTTACATTTCACTCAAATCTAGGATGTGACAACCTGAGCTGCTGTGAGCTGGCTAAGGCAGAGGAACAAAACACTACTGATCTGTAAACTCTGGTCCTTCCCAATCAAGAGGTCATGTACCAAGTATTGGTTATTTCCCAAGGGAGTACACATTAGGCCTTTGTATTGTGAGCAGGCCTTGAGCCACTAAAACCCGATTTAATATATGGAATAGGACAATTGCTGGGATGTAAGGGTGAAGGAGAAACTGTATGCCCAAAAGTACACACTGTGGATAAAAAAGTCACACTTGTAATATTTAGTTTGACAGTCTTTGGTAGTCTTTAGGTACTAACACGATTATAAAAATAGGATAAAAATACAATGCTAATCTTTGATGGCCTCCACGGTCCCTAGTTGGACAACAGAGTTTCCCAGATGGATGAATAGTGCTTTAATTATGGTGCATAAAATGGTGGACAATTCATGTCTTCCACAATTTAAGTTGTAGAATATTCTTGTGCCATTACGAGGAAAAACAATTAATGGGATAACCTGATCATTTAGTACATTCAGGTCATCAGCTGACTTCATTTCATTGCCACATAACATTGCTGAGTGTAGACGTGAGCAATTAAAGGAAGCCCAGATCATAACACTGCCTCATTTTATGTTGTTAGCTTAACAAGTGGTTTTTACACAGCAGCTTCTGTAAGTTCTCATCACACTATCTGTGAGAAATATATCTTACATTCACTATTAAACACAGTTATGATAACAATAGATTTTTCCATTTTTCCGTGTTTTAAAACAGCTTCACAAGCACTTTGGTGATCTTTGATCATGTGATTTTTGGACCACATTTCTTCTGTAAAGTTAACAGTTCTGCTTTATCCTTCTAAGTTTTAATAATGTGTTCCATAGTGTTTCACCCTATTCCAGTCATTTGAATGTTTTCTTGATGCAGGTCAGTAAGTTGACCCTCCGTAAACAGTGACTTTTTATTGGCCTGGCAGTGTTGTGTAAACATAACCTTTCATAACCATTGAATTTGCAATCTTTTAAAAGCCTCCACCATATCCAGGGGAGCCATTGCCAGGGAGGACTGTGGTTTATGTCGCCTTCAAAATATGGAAGAGGGAAATCCAGCCCCTTACCCAAATAAACTTTTTTTCCGCACACTATCCTGTGCATTACACTTTAAGAAGATAAACCTATTTTTGGGTTCACATGTGCAAAAGAGTGTATGTTCATGAAATAGCCTAACATATACTACTAGAAGACTTTCTGACATCAGTTTTAATACATGTTCATTTCTCTTTTGTCTTGATCTGGCACCTTTGAATTCAGACAGATCTCAGCAAACATGAGTGGGGTGCTAGGTAAAAGAAAGAATATAGATAAACAATTTCTTAAAAAAACACTTTAAGGACAAATGAATTCAATAGACAAACTTTTTTCAGATTAGCATTATTCAGAATGATATATGGATCACACAGCACTTTGATTTGTAACATTGTTTTGCAGTCCTTTATTCAATATTACCCAAATATAAATTTATCAAAGTCAAACAAACTTCCAAAAACAATGATTGCACAATGTGATTTACGGTAGACAATGTTATCCAGATTAGTCTTTCTGCGGAGTTGGTTCACATACCTGGATGTGATCTTTTATATGAGTCATAATTTTTGCAAACACAAGTTCTCTCTCTCTCTCTCTCTCTCTCTTTTTATCTCTCTCACGCACGCACACACACACACACACACACACACACACACACACACACACACACACACACACACACACACAC